>BQNB010140185.1:0-17450 GCA_026074375.1 Tanacetum coccineum | reverse complement strand
GTACGGATATTGCAAAAATCACAAGAAAACGGTCAAAACCGGACAAACACGAACACGGGAACGGATAGAGTGTACAAGAGACGGGAGTTTCTAGCAAAGGTAAAAAAAGTCAACCTTGGTCAACCCTTGGTCAACCCACATAACAACAAAACCTTCAAAATACCCAAATAACCCTTAATGTTAAACCATTTTCACCAAAAGCCCTTAAATTCATAACACTGTTAGTCCTTTGTTAATAAAAGACTAACGGTCATTAGCCTTAATCAATAAACCCTTTACCCTTTAATCACCGACCCAATTTAATAAAAACCCGGGCCCAAGTCAAACACCCCCTTTTTAAACCCTCAGTCAAACGAAAATGAATAAAATTGGGGGGCGGGAAAAACAGTTTTACTGTTCACCGTCTTCCCTGATTAATCATCATCAAAATTACCTATTTAAAATCCAATTAACCCACTCCCTCACACGTCCAGCGTGGAACAAAAGATTCCAAGTACTAAGTGCAATGAGTCAGTAATAATTACATCATCAAAGAGCTATGATTGGCCAAGACTTCTCATGGGAATGACACGCTGGCTCTAAACAAACACACCCCTTGATGGGAATTTTGCACTAAAATCAAGCCAAAAGAAGCACAAAGCCTCTGACATAAGGATTGCCACGCTGGTAATCCGTGTGATCACATTTTGATCTAATGGCTACAAGAGGGCATCCAATGATTGCAAGACAATGAAGGGTGATGATCAAAGCTAAGAAGAGCATGTGAAGAAGGCCTGGAAGCTTCTCTCTTGCCCTATAAATAAAGGACCTCTCTCACTCACAATGGATCATCGAGGAGTAGTATTATTGTAGCTTAGTGTAATTTTTAAATGTAATTTTTAGATAAATGTAATTTTTAGATAAATGTAACTTTCAGCTTATTGTTTTCAATCCTTGTAATCTTCATTTAAAAGCTTTGTAATCTGTTTTCATTAATAAAATTTGAAGTTTATTTCTAATCTTGTGTAGAATTCTGTTTTACTTAATAAGCAATATGGTTTAATAAGTTCTTAATAGATCAAATAGCTCTTAATAATCTGTCTAAATCTCATCTTAAGCTGGCTATTTAGTCAACTAAGCTCACAAAAGCTTAGTTGAGCTTTTCTTACTCAAAAACCACTCCAAATTTACCTCAGCTTACTTGTGGAAGGGAAGCTAGTAATGGATAGGCTTCCAAGACCTCACCAGCTTATCTTAGGATAAGATGGAGCTTGTTGAATAAGCTCTAACAGCATTTGAAAGCCTTGTTTGTGCAAAGGCCCTTGTAAGTCTACATTTTCATTTTCTAGCTTTTTATCTGCATAATTAATTTAATATATTTTTGGTGGCTTATTACTGTTTCAATTAGCTTATCTCTGCTTATATTTGTTGTTTAATGCTTAATAAGTTCATTAGTTAACTTAGATTTTAGTTTGCTTGTTATGATATAAAAACTGTCAAAAATACAAAAATATTAGCATAATCTTGTAGCTTATCATTTCTGCTTATTCAGTAGTTTAAATTTGCTTATTATGTTTGTTAGAAGCTTATTGATATCTGGTATTTCGACTTTGATCAATAATTCTTATTTTAATAAGCTAAATATGGACTTGAGTGAAATTAGGAGTGTTTAGGTCAAGCAGTACTAACTCAAGTTAGTACTGCTTGAGGCCAATTGGCCTTAGTTTTCAGTTTAAATCTCATATTTGAGTTTATAAGTGTAGGATTTGTGAGCTTAGTTAGGCTTAATCTAGTTTTTATTAAGTTTGCTAGTTGTTAATTTTAATTTGTTATCATTAATCTAGTTTAAAATGCATTTTTAGTATAAGTATGTTCTAGGTGTTTACACTGCTTCATTTTCTCTTGGTTAAGTGATCTTTAGGTGTTAGAAACAATCTTTGAGATTTGCTTTTGTTAACTTTAAAGTTTAGTCATCTAGTGTCATTTGCATCAGATAGAGAAAACTGCCTAATAGCCATTTTCTAGCTTAAAATTCATAGGGTAATAATAGTTATTAGGGCTTAATTCTTAGAATATAAGTAGTTTGTAGGGTAATTTCAATCTGTTTCAGCTTATTTTATCTTTAAAAGTTCATCTAGTCATTTGTTTTTAAGCTTAAAATTTACAATTTGTCTTTTGAAAAACCAAGAGTAAAATCAGTTCCTACTAAGTTAATAAGCAGTTTTCTATTAGCTTTTTCTTTGATCATTTGGATTTCAAAATGTTTTTTAACTAATATTTTAAGTAGTATTATAGGTCCTCTTTTTAGTGTAATAAGCCAAAAGTCCATAAGGATCCTTTAGCTTATTGAAAAATAAGCTAAAAGTTGCCCTTTAGGGCTGTTTGGTTAATAGTTTCCCTCAAAAGTTTATTTGTGATTTCTAGCTTATATTTTATAGTGTTTGCTTGATTTATGTTTAAACTTGCTTATTAGATTAATATTTAATTATTTATTAGCTTAATAGAGTCAGGATTAGCTTATTTTAACTTTTCATAGAAAAACCAAAAACATCAAAAACAGCATTAGTAGCCTTTTCATTGTATTTTTTCACTGCTTATTTGAAATTCAAAATGCTTTTTGTTTATTGTTTAGAGTAGCTTATAAGCTGAGCTTTAATTAGGTATAAGCTAGATTGTCATAAGGATCCATTTGCTTATCTAGAAATAAGCTCAAAGTTGTCTGTTTGGCTATTTGTTAACAAGGATTGTGCAAAAGTGCTTATTTGAATTCTCAGCTTATGGCTTATCCTTTTAGCTCATTTCCCGCTTAGATTAGCTTATTTGGATAGATTTAGGATAGTGGTAGCTTATTTGATTTTGTTTCTAGCTTATCTTAGTTTTTTAGCTTATTTAGTTTTGTTAAAAGTTAAAAAAATGGTTAAGTGTATTCAGTTTGATTTTTAATCTGTTTCCCAGCTTATTAGTGATTTAGAAAAAAGTTGATTTCACAAAAACAGCTTATTTTTATCTGCTTTATAACTTTGCTTTTTAGGTTTTTTGCAAAAATAAAAAAAAGGGAAACCAAGGGAGTCAGGGGTGAGCAAGGCTCGAACCCCTGACCTCAACCTAGTCTCACCCTTTATAAACGACTCAACACACACACCTCTCACCAACGTGCCCTTGGTACTTTTACGTCCTAAGTTGCATTATCATTTCTTTTAACACCCTTTTGAATCTTAATTATAATAAGCACTTCGAGTGCTATTAAGGTTTTTCTCGGCTTATTTAGTTTAGCTCTTTAGGATTTCTCATTTTTCCTGCATCTTGCTTATCATAAGCTATTTTTAGAAAAAAATTAGGAATTTTAGCTTAAAGTTTTATATTTTTCGTGAATTAATTTTGTTAAAAACTTTAAAAAATCATAAAAAATAGAAAAATAATCAAAAAAATAATTTTCTTTTTTATAAATTTTTTTTTATCATAATCTAGGCTTAGGTTTGAAATTTACTTTCGTAGGGTTAATATTTTGAAAGTTCATTTTTTAAAGAACGGGATTTCTTTCCCGTTCTCGTTTTCTTCGTTTTTAAGCTTTAAGCACCCTCGTTTTAGAATTTCCTTAGCTTTTACTTATTATCTAGTAATTTAGGATTAGAAAAAGTAGAAAAATAATTTTAGGATTTATTTTTGATTAATTAGGGTTTTAATTGTCGCGTTCCTTTGAATTCTCGTTGTTGCTTAATTGTTTAATTGCTTAATTGTTTTCCCTTAAATGATTTTAATTGCTTTTAATTGTAGAATTAGATAATCAATCAAAAATCTTTGAAATCCCATTCAAATCATTGTCCAAGTTAAAACGGAGTCTCAATTTCATAAATCTTTGAGAAAACGACCTGGTAATCACTTACCGGTAAATATACGTATATATATTTTCGTGTGATTTTTCTTGCTACATTTGTCCTCAAGGGTAGTTTAGGAATTTCATCATCGTTATATTATTATACGTATTAAAACTACACATCAGTAGTGCTCATACATAATTTCTGGTGAACTCCCCCCATCCACGTAGATACTAACCCTCAATTGTTCCCTCCAATATGATTGGAGCATCGGCCAAACTATTCTGAGGTATCGTTGGAAAGGCGATTTCCTCGATCAATCTTGGTCCTTCCATTTCGTAGGGTCTCTTGCGGTTTCCTCTCAATTCTACCATGTTTATTACCTTTACATTTCCTCGCCCTTGACCTCTATACCTTTTATTGCCTTGGCGGATATCCTTTACCAAATGAGTTAGCTTTCCCGATGCCACAGCCTCTTCTATCTGTTTCTTCTAGTGGTAACAATCGTTGGTGTTATGCCCCATGTCTCCTTGATAGTCGCAAAACTTGTTTAGGTTTTGCTTCTCCAGAGTTCCTATCAATAGGGATGAGGATGGGAAGTTTATAATCTCCATGGCCAAGATCTCCTTTGGTGTTTTAGTGAGGGGTGTGAACGTGTCTCTTCTTGAGTAGGGGGCACATTTCCACATGCTTCTTTGGAACTTCCTTGGACCGCTCCTTCCTCTGATTCTTTCTTGACCACTAGACCATCCAGCATGAGCATCTCCTTTATCCCACTACGAGGCCCTACCTACCTCGACGGATCATGCCACGACTTCACCCCTAATGAATGCTCTAACCCTCTCAAACATTTCATCCACCGTCTTTGAGATCTTATCGTTAAGCTTCTTGGCCAGCTCCGGATGTCCGTGACCGTGCATGAACGTCGAGATACGTAACACATGAGGTACGTCTTTGATATATGAGCTTTCTGACTTGAATTAATCCATAAACGCTTGCAGCCCCTCGTTCAACCTTCTTTTGATACCATGGATTTTTGTTGGATCCTTGGCAACCCCTTTTGTTGTGAGAATTCTTCCAAGAACTTCTGGCTTAACTCTTTAAAGCTTTCTACACTTTTTGGGTCCAAGTCATCGAACCAATTTTACGCCGCACCACTAAGGGTTTGGCGAAACATTTTACACCAGATCAGCATTGGCCATTCTTCCTGCTCTGCCGCAGCTGAGAAAATGCCTAGATGATCCTTCGGATCTTTGTTTCCTTCGTACACTTTTATGTTCCTTGGGAGCTTGGCCCTCTGATGATATCTGAAGCGAGTGATCCTTGTGGTGAAAAGAGTGGGTTTGGGTCCTTGTACGGTGTGCTCAGGTCCTCATAGGTATCCTTCGAATCTTCCCCACAATTGGTATCCGGACTTGCTTCCTTGTGCTCAGACCTTCTTCCCCAGACTTGGCTTTTCCTTCCCTAGTTTTTGCTTTGGACTTGCTTCTATTCTCCAACCTCTTAGACCTCCTTAGGTGGGATGACGTCTTGCCTCGGGTCAAACTTCTTTGACTCTTTCCGGAGGAACGGGCCCTGTCTGGTGTTTCGGATATGCCAGATGATTCATTGGAGAACCGTTCTGACATACCCTTTGTTTCGAAGCTATCAGACCCTTTATCTTCGGAATCGTCATAGACGAGCTTCTTTGGAGTCGCCTTTGCTTTGGCTTGCGGGTCATGTTCATTGATAATTGTTCTTAACACATCGATGTTTTCCTTGATGAAAGCCGGAGAAGAAGTTGTTTGGGCAACTGGGCTGGTTCAAAGGGACCTTCTCGTAGACCAGTTCCCATGCCTTCCAACTCCACCCTTTGGACTCCTTCCCCTTCCAGTTGCGAGTCAACCATATCTTTGCTTTCTTCATGATCAAGCATATTGGGATGCCGGTCCCACAGATGGCGCCAATGTTGAAGCAAATTTACGTGGGTCTGTTGGGCTTAGCAAATAGGCCTCAATCCTCTTGAATGTCTGGTTCAACTTGGCTCCTTCGGAGGTTGCACCTTTGTATCCTAGCTGAAATTAAGAAAGAACACCGTTAGCTCGCCTCATGATTTTAGTCAGGGACCAACTCCGGCGTGAGAGTAAGTACGGGTAATATAGGATAATTACGAAGAGAATGTAAAGAGAAAAGTATGGTTCAGAGTGTGTGTGTTATTCCGTCTCGAGAGAATGAGCTTCCCTCTTTATACTATTCGAGTCTTACCAGACAACAAGAGAACGATGGTTGTCGTCTAGGGTCAGCGAGACAGTCGTTGGGTTGGTACTTCCTCTTTGTTCGCTGACCTAGTTGTCGTTTATGTGTCAGCCAAAGGACAGTGGTCCAGACTAGTACACTACTTTGTTGGGTTGTCCTTAGGTTTTGCTCATCCGACATGGCACTAGTGACTCCGGACCTGATACATCCTTCGACATATCAGCTTCTCGGGAGTACGTGTCTGGCTTAGGCCGTGCTAGTCCAGCAAAGGTGATTAGTCATGTTTCTCCTTCGGAGATTCCGGGGAAGACTATACCTCGTCAGTGCTCCAATAACTCTTCATTGTTGGTTATTGTCTGATTCAACTTGACATACACCAAATGATGTTTTTCTTATGGGGTAGGTTATAAAGACCCCCTAAAAAGCCATTTGTACCCTCCTATATTTTTCGGTTATTTAATTTTTATTAATTTTTATTTTATTTTTATAATTTTGTTTATGTTATAAAACTGTAAAATAGAAAGTGTGGTATAAAAATTATAAAGTTTAACAAGTCAAAAGTATTAAATTAACAAAAAATACGGAACAGAAACTGATAAAAAACTGTGTTATACTGTAACTGGAAAAAAATACGTTGGAACTTGTGAAAAGTACAAAATATTTTGTATTTTATAGTGGGATGGGGGAGGTACTAATAGCAGTACTCTTTTCTTATATTGAATTGCGAGATTGGTTATCTTCAGATCATTGAATTACTATAGTTAAATTTATTGAAAGTAAGTGAATCTTTTTTTTAAATTAAAATATTTAGATAAGTTATTCGATTGACAAAAAACTTGCAATTGAACCAAATATTTATAAAGGTGGTAAAATGAGTGGGTCGGGTCACATGTCTTAAGGAGTTTATGAATCAGGTCAAAATGGGTCATTTGAGAGCACGAGTCCAAAGTCCAAACTAGTCTGGGTCATACGGGACTTTGGTGAGGTTTACTCATCCTTCTGAAATAAAGATTAATTGCGAGCGACAGAACATAAAAATTCATTGACTCGCCCGCCCGCGAGAATTGGTTAATTGTTATAAAAATAAACTTTACATCAAATAAATTAATCCTCATTGGCCACGGAGGTTCACTTGCGTCAACTCCGAGCTATCCAAAAGAATAGTCGCTCTGGGATTAGTCAGCTCGCAATGTAGAGTCGGAAACCTAAGCATACAAAAAAAAAAGAAAAAAAAAACTTTACATCCATACCCGATGAGACCCATCTTTAATATTTAGTAAGACTCACTCATAATAAATATTTACCAAATTTGATCCATATTTAACCGGTCTTAAAGTGTCGCATCTATATCCTTAAAACTCTCGTATACCGGCCACTAGAATTTTACGCGGGAGGAGTGATATCGGTGTACATTTAGTGCTTCATATTATGTCTCTTTTATCGACATATAACCCATGATATTAGGTACGTTTGCCTTTTCATGTATAGATTATATGGTTTAACTGTTTAACAAAAGGAGACTGGTAAATGGTTATACTTTGGATCTAAGCACCAGGAAATTGTATGGAAAAATAGACTTTTTCTAAAGGATACTTATTGAGAATGATTCCACAAAAAAGGATAACACATATATTTGGCATAATTATTGTCCAAGACCAAGTACATCAATATAAATGGGTCCATTGAATAACTATCATCTGTTCTTAGTGGAATATTTCATTCAAGTCAACATTATTTCATGAGTATTTTGATGTATCGAGGTCATGTCACTTTCTATTTTTAACATCGTGTTAGTCATAATCGTTTGAGTAAAAGTAAGAACTATAATTGGTAATGTACTTGAAAGTCTTTAGTACATCCATTAAACCAGGAGAATTCTATAAACATGAAACATAGTTATGCAACAAGGCATTAACATTACATGGTCATTCCGCAAATATTGCGTTAGAGTAACTATAATGCTTCACACGTTAACCATTGCATCTCCATTTTCATATATGATACATTGTAGTTGGTGATGTTATCTATTGAATGTATCAAATGATCATAATTTAATTCGGGTTTTTTTTTTTTTTGGTTTACTTTTGGTCATGCAAATTTTTATGTAACAAGTTTTCTCGATTTGATATTTGTATATCTCTACTTTTAGCAGCAAACAATATAACCAGCCGATAAAGTATGATGAAAACAAATAAAATTGGAACCTAGCTAGGAGGTGACAGAAACACGAAGTGCCGAAGTGGGTCGAATTTAGTTGGTGTGAGCCCCCATTTGTCAGTTTTGCTTTTGACTTAAAATGCTAAAATAGCAATGGCCAACTTTGTAGGGGCCGTAACCCAATCAACTCCTACATCTGCCACGTCAAAACTTTCTATAAACTCACATCAAAACTAGATATTATTATATTTATACTTATACCATTACTTGTCGTGATCATTTTAAAGAACATATCTCATCCTCTAACTTCCAATACTAAAGCAAAAGACCAATTACATTTGTGATTCCTATCTGCAGAGAAAAGAAGAGGACGGTAAAAGATAAGGTGAATCGGGAATAATCAACAAGTGTAGAACGAACACGAAAGTCCTAAAAGCGACCTAGTTAAATAATAGTGCGCTTTAGATGCAAACAAGTACTAATAGTGAAATGATGCATATGCAATTTTTATAAACTTTATATCACCCAAACATGTTTGTGTTTTAGTTATATAAGACAAAACATGATCTCGTAATTTTTTTTTCTTTTTGTGTGTTCCATTATACCAAAGAAAAGAAAAGAGAACGAAATTATACCAAAGCAAAAGACTAATTGGCATTATCTATACGAGACTGGCGTGTGATCGCATCTATTCAAAACCAGATGACTAACAAAAGGGACCGTCTGAAACAAAGTGGCGAACATGATACGACTCTCCCAAAAGTAGAACAGCAACTGACACAATAACTATTGACTTTGTTTTGTACTTTAGAAGTTTAGTGCAGTTTCTACAAGCGGTTTAACCTATATATGTAGGGGTCTTGCTCCATAACAATCTCAACTTTAATTTGTGCCACATGGACATGTCTAAGAATATCGAAAAGACACTCACGACTAAATCAGAAGTTGAGAACTGTGCTTGTGTTAAAAGGTCTTTATATTGTCGTAAGTATGTCATCCAACGGGTCCATCTTGAACTCTATATGTTTGTTTATTTGTGGATTGGGAATAGGCATTTAGGACTGGGCAGGTTGATGTGGTAGTGATAATATACATAACGGTTCATGTTGGTGTCATATACGAAAGCACATCGAAGCTTTGGTAATGTAGTTTTAGATATGCATGGTTGCATAGAGATCAAAAGTAAGGACTTAAATTTCTTTTTATAAAGATTCAGTCGGTTAAATATGATTACCGAAGTTTGGCTGGTTGATAATGTAACCAAATTTTCAAAGAAACAGATGATTTAGAAGCTTTCGTGCCCGAAACATAGAATTTGCGCTAGTTTCAAACCATATAAGATGTTTCATTTTTGTTACAAGAATGTATAACTTAAAATCCTAAATTCTAACACAAATAGAGAAGTAGAAATATAACAAAGGCAAGTGCCGGGAGAGATTGTTGCGTCCATTTTTATCTCAGAGAAAATCAATATGTCGACCATATTAGTCATATATTTTTGGATATTAGCCGTATATAAGTCAAGGCAAGATTCATCATTCAACAGTCAAGTCAATATTCAAAGTCAAATCATCAATCAACATTTATTACTTATTGATTTGTATTAGGCCCAAGCCCATTGTTATTATTCTAGAATAATCTCTTGTATCCTATATATAGGATAGTTGTTATCAGTTATAATCAAGGAAAACATTAACCTTCAATATGGTATCAGAGCCTTTCTCTCCTTAAAAATCTCCTTAATCTTTCGTCCCCCTCCTCTTTTTTCTCCACTACCGACGTCCAATCTAACCGTACCACCACCAATATCTCCATTCGGCATCCATGGCCGTGGAAGACACACCACCACCACCACCACCACCTTCTACAACCGATAAAATAATTCCCTTTAGCATCCCGAACAAAGTCCCCATTAAATTAGACCTAGAAAAACATAACTACAACTCGTGGAGCTCTTTTTCCCTCATTCATCTTGGGAGCCTCGGTCTCAAATCCCATGTTGAAACCGACACCGCATCTACTAACCCGGAATGGTGTCAACTTGATGATCTCATCAAGATGTGGATCCTTGGATCCTTATGTGATTCTCTTCAAGAGCAAGTCGTTACCACACCGGGTAATGCAAAAGCTCTATGGGATCGTTTGAAAGAATTGTTTCATGACAACAAAGATGCTAGGGCAATCAATCTCGATAATGAGCTTCGGTCTATCAAGATTGGCAAGATGACCGTCAATGAATATTGCACCAAAATTAGGTCTATGGCTGATAGGCTTATAAACCTTGGTTGTGTTGTCAGTGACAAAAACTTGGTCATTTACACCATCAATGGTCTTGACTCTAGGTTTGCTACCCTTGTTGAGATTATTCGTAACCGTGAAACCTTCCCCTCCTTTGAAAACGTTCGTACCATGTTGCTTCTAAAAGAATCATCATTCAATAATGACTCCGGCTCTTCCACCGATTTCTCAAGTAGCTCGTCGTCACCAACGGTTCTTTTGGCATCCAACCAGTCGAACAACAAAGGTAACCCGAACAAGCCCTCTAATCTCCCTCAACTTTGTAATCATTTTAATAAAGGGACATGTAAATTTGGTGATCGGTGCAAGTATATTCATGACCACCGAAATTGGTCCGGGTTAAATAATAAGTCTAGTAGGAATTTTGGTGATCGAGCCACTGTCTACTCTTCCCAGTTGAATAGAAATATGCATTAGGCTTCTCAACCCCCTTCTGGCTACCACTCCACTCGTCTGGCCCAATACAATCAGCAAGGCCTACCCTCACAGCCCAACAACCAACACACCCCTTTTTCTTATGGTGTAGTTCAACAGCCGGCCCAACCGGTTTTTTTGCGGCCCACCAGCCGCATGGATATGGTACAGCCCAACAGCCAAGGTATTCTCGGGGTTGCGCCTGCTCTCCATCCGTCTCAGGCCACTTCATTACCAAGTGCGTTCAACACTATGACGTTGCACGACCCAACTTGGAACATGGATACAGGTGCAACTTCTCACTTAAATTCTAATGCTCATAATTTAAGTACTCTTTTTAATTCGCGTTTATACCCATCTATTCATGTTGGCGAAGGTAACTCTATTCCCATTACCAACACCGGACATAGCATTATTCCATCTCTACATCGCCCCTTACATCTTCACAATGTCCTTGTAACACCTAATATCATTAAAAATCTTATTTATGTTCGTCAATTTACTAGAGATAATAACTGCACCATTGAATTTGATGCCTTTGGTTTCTCTGTGAAGGATTTCTTGACTCGCCATATCCTCCTTCGATGTGACAGTTCGGGCGATCTCTATCCAGTTACCAAGCCGTCAACCGTTCCTGTTGCTTTTGTTTCCACTAGTTCCTCTACTTGGCACCAACGCCTCGGTCATCCCAGGGATGATGTCCTTTGTTCTCTCTCTTCTTGTCATTTAATTTCATGTAATAAAGAGAGGTCTCCACATGTCTGTCATGCTTGTCAACTTGGTAAACATGTGAAGCTTCCTTTTCATAGTTCTATCTCTAGTGTTAAACAATGTTTTGATATTATCCATTCTGATTTGTGGACCTCTCCAATTGTTAGTTCAAGTGGTTTCAAATATTATGTTCTCTTTCTTGATCATTTCTCTCATTATTTGTGGATCTATCCCCTTAAACATAAATCTGATATGTTTGGTAAATTTGTGCATTTTCGAAAATACGTTCAAAATCAATTTAAATGTGACATTAAGAGTTTCCAATGTGATCATGGTGGTGAGTTCGACAATAATCAACTACACACACTTTTTGCTACGCATGGCATTCAACTCCGCTTTTCTTGCCCCAAAACCTCTCAACAAAATGGTAAAGCCGAACGAATGATTCGAACCATAAATAATGTCATTCGCACTCTCCTTTTTCAAGCACACCTACCCCCGTCCTTTTGGGTTGAGGCCCTCCATATGGCAACCTACCTACTTAACCTTCTTCCTTCCACTGCCATTAACAATGAAATTCCTTTCTCTAAACTCTTTCACAAAGAGCCCGACTACTCCCGCTTACGCATCTTTGGATGTCTTTGCTACCCTCACCTTCACTCACCTCACAAACTTGCCCCACGTGCCACCCCTTGCATCTTTTTAGGATATCCTGCCTATCACCGCGGTTATCGTTGCCTGGATCTTGAAACTAACAAAATCATTCTCTCTCGCCATGTCACCTTTGATGAAACTCAGTTTCCATATAAATCTATGACACCCTCCTCCCCGCCCTCCTACACATTTCTAGATACTACACCAGCTTCTCCTATACTTCATCACATCCTTAACGCCAAAACCCAACAACCTCACATCCAAACTCAACCAAACTCAAATCAACAGCCCAATAACCCTTTACCTAACACTAGGCCTCCTATGCAAGCCCAACAGCCACAAAACCATAAGCCTCGGTCTCAAATCCCATGTTGAAACCGACACCGCATCTACTAACCCGGAATGGTGTCAACTTGATGATCTCATCAAGATGTGGATCCTTGGATCCTTATGTGATTCTCTTCAAGAGCAAGTCATTACCACACCGGGTAATGCAAAAGCTCTATGTGATCGTTTGAAAGAATTGTTTCATGACAACAAAGATGCTAGGGCAATCAATCTCGATTATGAGCTTCGGTCTATCAAGATTGGCAAGATGACCGTCAATGAATATTGCACCAAAATTAGGTCTATGGTTGATAGGCTTATAAACCTTGGTTGTGTTGTCAGTGACGAAAACTTGGTCATTTACACCATCAATGGTCTTGACTCTAGGTTTGCTACCCTTGTTGAGATTATTCGTAACCGTGAAACCTTCCCCTCCTTTGAACAAAAACGGTTCATACCATGTTGCTTCTAAAAGAATCATCATTCAATAATGACTCCGGGAATATTTCCACGATTTCTCAAGTAGCTCGTCGTCACCAACGGTTCTTTTGGCATCCAACCAGTCGAACAACAAAGGTAACCCGAACAAGCCCTCTAATCTCCCTCAACTTTGTAATCATTTTAATAAAGGGACATGTAAATTTGGTGATCGGTGCAAGTATATTCATGACCACCGAAATCGGTCCGGGTTAAATAATAAGTCTAGTAGGAATTTTGGTGATCGAGCCACTATCTACTCTTCCCAGTTTAATAGAAATATGCATTGGGCTTCTCAATCCCCTTCTGAGTACCACTCCACTCGTCTGACCCAATACAATCAGCAAGGCCTACCCTCACAGCCCAACAACCAACACACCCCTTTTTCTTATGGTGTAGTTCAACAGCCGGCCCAACCGGTTCTTTTTGCGGCCCACCAGCCGCATGGATATGGTACAGCCCTACAGCAGCAGCAACCGGTCCAACAACAACATAATCTTTACAATTTTCCCTCCAACAGCCAAGGTATTCTCAGGGTTGCGCCTGCTCTCCATCCGTCTCAGGCCACTTTATTACCAAGTGCGTTCAGCACTATGACGTTGCACGACCCAACTTGGAACATGGATACAGGTGCAACTTCTCACTTAAATTCTAATGCTCGTAATTTAAGTACTCTTTTTAATTCGCGTTTATACCAATCTATTCATGTTGGCGACGGTAACTCTATTCCCGTTACCAACACCGGACATAGCAGTATTCCATCTCTACATCGCCCCTTACATCTTCACAATGTTCCAGCTTCTCCTATACTACACCCAACAACCTCACATCCAAACTCAACCAAACTCAAATCAATAGCCCAATAACCCTTTACCTAACATTGGGCCTCCTATGCAAGCCCAACAGCCACAAAACCATATTGGGCCTTCTACGAACGCCCACGAGCTTCCAATACACAACCCCACGACCCATCCACCTTACGACCCTCCTACCAATCATTCCTCACACGTTCCCGAACCCACTCGAACTCACCGCATGGTCACTCGGTCTCAAGCCGGAATCGTTAAACCTATCGATCGTTTATCTCTTCACACTTCACCTCTTTCTCCTATTCCTAAATCTCCGTTTCTTGCTTTAAAAGACCCTAATTGGTCTAATGCTATGCATGATGAGTATAATGCGCTAGTTAAAAATGGTACTTGGATTCTTGTACCCAGGCCTTCGAATGTCAACCTGGTTCGCTCCATGTGGTTATTTAAGCATAAGTTTCATGCTGACGGTACGTTGAGTCGCTATAAGGCTCGATTAGTTGCTAATGGTAGTAGTCAGCAGCTTGGTGTTGATTTTGACGAGACTTTTAGTCCGGTTGTTAAACCGGCCACTATTCGCACGGTTCTTAGCCTTGCTGTGTCTCGTCGGTGGCCTATTCACCAACTTGATGTTAAGAATGCATTTCTTAACGGTGATTTATCTGAGACGGTATACATGCATCAGCCACCCGGCTTTGTTGATTCACGATATCCTCACCATGTTTGTCTTTTACAGAGATCTTTGTATGGTCTGAAACAAGCACCTCGTGCTTGGTTTCAGCGGTTTGCAGGCTATGCCACTCGGGCTGGATTTTCTCCTAGTCGCTGTGATTCTTCATTGTTTATCTATACACAGGGTTCTCAGGTTGCTTATTTGCTTATATATGTGGATGATATTATCCTCACAGCTTCTTCCTCAGTTCTACTTCGGCAGATTATAGACTCTCTGCATAAAGAGTTTGATATGACTGATCTCGGGGCACTTAATTATTTTCTTGGCATATCTGCTGTTCGTCACTCTACAGGATTATTTTTGTCTCAAAAGAAGTATGCTCTTCAGCTTCTTGAGCGTGCTCATATGGTTAATTGTAACCCGTCTCGGACACCAGTTGACACTGACTCCAAATTGGGTCCGGACGGTGTTCCAGTACAGGATCCTACCTTATACCGTAGCCTTGCAGGGGGACTTCAGTATCTTACCTTTACTCGCCCAGATTTGTCCTATGCAGTTCAACAGATTTGTCTCTATATGCATGATCCGAGGGAGCCGCATTTTGCCGCTCTCAAACGTATCATGCGCTATGTTCAGGGCACTCTGGATCTTGGTCTTCACTTATATGCTTCCGCTACTACATCTTTAGTTGGTTACACTGATGCTGACTGGGCTGGTTGTCCGTCTACTCGCCGGTCTACTTCCGGTTATTGTGTGTTTCTCGGTGATAACCTGTTGTCTTGGTCTGCTAAACGACAACACACCATCTCTCGCTCTAGTGCTGAAGCAGAATATCGAGGTGTTGCTAATGTTGTTGCCGAGACTGCTTGGATTCGCAATCTCCTTCGTGAGTTACACTCTCCTCTCTTAACTGCTACTCTGGTTTATTGTGATAACGTTAGTGCAGTTTATATGTCGGCCAACCCGGTTCAACATCAACGCACCAAACATATAGAGATTGATATCCATTTTGTTCGTGATATGGTTAAGGCTGGTCATGTTCGGATTCTTCATGTTCCATCTCGTTTTCAGTATGCTGATATCTTCACCAAAGGTCTTCCTTCGGCTTTATTTGAAGATTTTCGCTCCAGCTTGAGCGTCCGTCCTCCTCCCGCTCAAACTGCGGGGGCGTATTAGTCATATATTTTTGGATATTAGCCGTATATAAGTCAAGTCAAGATTCATCATTCAACAGTCAAGTCAATATTCAAAGTCAAGTCATCAATCAACATTTATTACTTATTGATTTGTATTAGGCCCAAGCCCATTGTTATTATTCTAGAATAATCTCTTGTATCCTATATATAGGATAGTTGTTATCAGTTATAATCAAGGAAAACATTAACCTTCAATATGGTATCATAGCCTTTCTCTCCTTAAAAATCTTCTTGATCTTTCGTCCAATCTAACCCTACCACCACCAATATCTCCATTCGGAATCCATGGCCGTGGAAGACACACCACCACCACCACCACCACCTTCTACAACCGATAAAATAATTCCCTTTAGCATCCCGAACAAAGTCCCCATTAAATTAGACCTAGAAAAACATAACTACAACTCGTGGAGCTCTTTTTCCCTCATTCATCTTGGGAGCCTCGGTCTCAAATCCCATGTTGAAACCGACACCGCATCTACTAACCCGGAATGGTGTCAACTTGATGATCTCATCAAGATGTGGATCCTTGGATCCTTATGTGATTCTCTTCAAGAGCAAGTCGTTACCACACCGGGTAATGCAAAAGCTCTATGGGATCGTTTGAAAGAATTGTTTCATGACAACAAAGATGCTAGGGCAATCAATCTCGATAATGAGCTTCGGTCTATCAAGATTGGCAAGATGACCGTCAATGAATATTGCACCAAAATTAGGTCTATGGCTGATAGGCTTATAAACCTTGGTTGTGTTGTCAGTGACAAAAACTTGGTCATTTACACCATCAATGGTCTTGACTCTAGGTTTGCTACCCTTGTTGAGATTATTCGTAACCGTGAAACCTTCCCCTCTTTTGAAAACGTTCGTACCATGTTGCTTCTAAAAGAATCATCATTCAATAATGACTCCGGCTCTTCCACCGATTTCTCAAGTAGCTCGTCGTCACCAACGGTTCTTTTGGCCAGTGTTGTAAAAATCGGTCATGGCGGCCGATATATCAGTGATATATCGCTTGGCGGTGGTCCACCGCCACGATTTGTAGCAAATCGGCCAAACTTGGCGTTTTGGTCAAAAATCGGTCAAAATCGGTAAAAATCGGCCAAATCGGCCGCCTAGGTCAACTTCGGTCAACTGATTTTTGGTTGTTAGATTTTCTGGTATGTGTATTCTGATGGGTGAATCCGGTGAAGAAATGGAGAAGAGAAGAGGATGAAGAAGAAAATGAAGAAGAAAGAGGCTGTTATTAAGTTTCAGTAACCTAATAAGACTATATGATTTTTTTGGCCCATTAAGTCACTTACACAATGGGCTTAATAAAGAACTTGGTGGGCCTTAATCAAAAGTGATTTAAATATAACCAAAATCAGACATAATATTTCTTTTTGCAGCATATGTATAAAAATATGTAACTAAAATAAATAAAAAATATGTAATTTATGCAAAACTTTTATCAAATAAATTTTAAATATAGTAATTTTGTTAGAATATTGCTAATATATTTTTGTAAAATTAATTCCGTTATAATTAAGGGTCTCCGCCGAGAAACCGATAAATCGCCGCCAAGACCGATTTATCGCTTAAAGGGGGTCGACCGCCACGGTACCGCCGAGCGATATTTACAACAGAGTGGTAGTAGAGGTAGGTTTTTTGTTTTGTAAAAGCATTTGGTAACTAGGTGGAGCTGTAACTATAAAGTGTGAAACAA
>BQNB010140184.1:0-17450 GCA_026074375.1 Tanacetum coccineum | reverse complement strand
GAGATTCAGCCATGGCGGAATGGTGCTAGTGTGTTTTTAATGTGTGAAACTGTGGAGAAGAATACGGGTTTTTAGTGTGTGAAACTGTGTTTTTAGTGTGTGTTTTTGTTGTGAAATGGGGGAAGAATATATGAATGAAAAATATGGTATCCCGTGTTTCTGTTATTGTTTATAAAGTTTGTGTTTTTTTGTCAGTTTAGGTCCTTATACTTTCAAGTGTTGGATAGAAAAAAGTGATGTATGTGTTCAAGTGAGTGACGAATATTTTCGTCATTATGTTTGTATAAGCTTTATGACGAACAAATATCGTCACTAACAGTTAAAATAGTAACAAAAAGGCATTCGTTACTAAATTAATTAATGCGGTTCGGGTTATTAAAATCACGTGATGTCTTTTTTTTGCTAAGGTAAAAGTAATTTTTTAAACTCTTTTTTTTGTGTTTTTTTTAATCTTAAGAAGATGAAAAGTTATGAATGTTAGTTATTATCCGATTGCAATTATCCTTAATGACAAACATTTTTCATGACAACCTATCCGAAGTTGAGTGACGAGAATTTCGTGACTAAGGAGTGTAACAAGAAATGAGTTAGACGTGGACCATTAATACTAGACTCAGTGACAAATACTTTCGTCACTAACATGTATAATAGTGACAATTTATTACTTCGTCATTAAATATATGCAAGTGACAAGATATAGTGACGACAATTCGATATCGTCACTAAAATTGCGTTAATAGTGACGAAAAATATAGGTCATCATTAAATTTCCGTCACTATAGCCCCTTTTTTTTGTAGTGTACAGGGAGCTCCTGTTTCAAAAATATATCATGTAGTCATTAAGTCTTTTCTTTATTCTTTATATATATTAGGCGAGTACCCGTGCATAGCAACGGAAATTCCTAGCGTCAGACAATTAACGATGTGCGATATTGTGGTAAATGTTTCGTGTAAAGGATGAAACCATGAAGCTCTCAAGAGAAGGCAAACGCTCTCCTCAAACAATTAGTCCAAATATGTTATTAGACATTATAATGCACGTCCAAATATGTTATAAAACTTTGATATCAGTGATAAATGTGCCAAAGATGAATACAGAAACAATATTGTTATAATAATAATCTAAATCTTAGTAGAACATTTTTAAAAAGTCATATACGCATAATAAAAAAACACAACTTTCAAGTTTGAACCCATTCAACTTGCTCAACCCATTCAACCCTTTCCCCTAACTTCTATGATTTACCCATTAGACCCGTTTGAAGTATTAAATAAGAACAAATCGACCTATTCCTTAGTAAAAAGATCAATATACCACCTCTATTATCTTCATGTCTTGTTTCTTTACTCTTCTTAAAGCACTCATTATTAGCTTTCGTGCTTAATCATTCACCATTTAATAAAATAATACTATAAAAAGCAAGACTGCAGTCAAGAAGAATGCACTATAAAAGGGGAGCTAGAAACATGTTGATGACACTTTTTTATAAGTGTCCTATTTGAGTTATAAAAAAAACTCTGAAATAACAAGAATGCAGATTCTAAATAAAGAAACTTTTAGTACAATCTCTTAGAGTACAAGAAACGACAAAGGAAACATATCAAAGCTGTGAATTGAAGCCAATTAAAAGTTCAAAGTGGAGTTTTGTATGATCCTCACGAAACTACATCATTTTAGATGCAAAATACTTAAAAATACACAAGGGACAAGATAAACCAATATTCCCAAGAGTATAAAGCAAGTTGTGCCTTCAATTCTAAGTTGCACAGCCATCCCCGGTTCATATTAAAGTGTCATGCATTTTCAGACTCTTGACTCTAACACAGACAACACCTAAAATCTATTAACACTATCTTTGTACTTGCAATCAAGAGAACGATGGATAATGAGGAACTCGAACGGATGCTTGCATTGCGGTCAGGTTGGTTCCTTTTATATGTCGCCCATCGGAGGATGCAAAATACACTACACAAAAAGAGATATAGGTTAATTCTACATGAGCTACCATTCAAAAGACACGAGCACATTCAGTGAAAATCAAATGCTCGCAGTACATCCATCAAACCAGAAAAAAGCTAGCAATAAAAATATGACAAAAAAAGAAAATAAGAATAATTCATTAGTAACAACCACTCCCATTAGTATTGAGACTTTTAATATATATAACAAATTTGGCTGTATCTACGAGTTGTATGGTCTTACAGCAAAACAGCCAAAAATATGTGTTGGCAAGTTTCTTTTAGTGACGCCAAGTGAACAAATCATTGTTGAAGTTGCGTGAACTTTTGTGATAATGATAGCCAATACCTGTTAAAACCATCTAAGCACATAAGAAAATGCCAATAAATGTAGACGGGATATAAAAACAACGAGAGAATAAATTTAGAAGTCAAGCAGTGATGCAATGAGATCCATACAAAGATAGATGTTGTCAATCATTGTTACATATGTGCCACTTAGGACAATATGTTAAGGCATTATTTGTAATGTCAAATTGATTTTATTTGTTTTCATGGTTTTGAGTTTTTTACTGTTCTTTATCTGACGTAACCTTAGGGAAGGTACTCAACATATCTTAGTGTATTTAATGATACGCTAAAATCAATTAATACGTATAGAACACAAGATGTGACACTACAAAACGTGTGCACACAACTCATCAGGTAAGCTGTAAGCTACATTTCAGGCATCCACCTGGTACGGGTTGTTCCAGGTAATGAAATGAGCTACCCACCCCATAAAGAAAGGCATATAGTTTTAACTATAGAAACCTAACACCACTGTGAAAACTTGTACTATTCAGATCTTCTCCAATGTGCAATATGCTGTAATGTAATGAACTAAACCTTACAAAAGAACTATGGAAAAAGATGAGAAACTTGTTGGAAACCATAGTAAGTACTTTGATGTTTGCGTTCTGCTCCAGCATATATCATAAGCTTCCCTTGCCACCATGACGAGTGAAAGGAAGTATTACCATCTAAATATGCACATAAATATAAAGACAACCACCATACTGTCGAGACAAAACATTGTTGTTGTAGTTGTGGAAATATGATACGGCCATTTTTGGGGTAAAGCTGAACCAAATATTCTGTAACATGTTCGAAAGGAAGTAGAAGAAGAAGCACAATAATCATTCCCCTCCTGCAAATTCATTACATAGTCATTTTTTGATACATTACACAACCATTTACTCTTTGCTAAACACCAACCATTGATCATAACTATTACAAGGTGTCACAAAATGTAACTAAACACGAATGTAAAGAAAACCAACCTCAAGATCATTGTCAATATTTTTTTCATTTTTCATGGCCATCTTTTCTATGCGAATGAAAGTAAACACAAATGAAATGAATTAACACATTAGGGTTGTTTATATAGGCATTTGGAAAAACCATTTTGAACTTCAAATTTAAGAGATGAATAAATTTCCCGCCATGTAATTGACAGAGAATAGTTTCCATTTACTTCCACTCGTGTAATTGACAGAGATGAATGAAGTGAATGTTTAATTATAAATGAATATTAGTGACAGTTTTTGTGACAGTTATTCTGTCACAAAACCGTTTCTATTTAGGCGTTATTATTGAAAAGACGCACAAATTCGAAATGCTGGTGGTTAAATGGGTTAAAAGGGTGTCTTTGATAAACCATCGTGGCTTTTTGAAATGATATAGATTAGTGACGGGTTTTTTTCTGTTGCTAAACCGTCGCTAAACTGTCGCTAATAGCACCTTTTTGTGAACCATTGTGACTATACGAATGGTCACGAGTTTCCCTATAAATATGACCATTTTTCTACCTTTTTTAATCATCCAAAAACACTCAATCCAATACATACAAAAATATATAAATTTGATCTTCATGTGAACCTTATGTACGCTGCATAAAGTTCTATTTTTGAGGTCGAATTCTGGGAAGAAATTAGTCATGAATCTCACCAGCGTAAATAGTGGGGGCTAATATTCTTTAAGGACAGTGATTATCACGTCCTTAATTTCGTTCATATCTTTAGTAGAAATTCTGCCATATTCTAATAATCTTACAGAATATTATCATGGATCAAAGTGCTGGTTTAAGGATGTTTTGAAGCGACACAATCAAACTGGACAGAATGGATGGGATGAACTTTACACGTTGGAAGGAAAAGATGAAATTTCTGTTAACCGCGTTCAAGGTTTATTATGTCCTAGAAGGGCCACATGTTGGCGTGATGACTGAAAAAGAACAAAGGAAGCGTGAACAAGATGAAATACTATGCAGATGATACATTTTGAGTACCCTCACTGACCGTCTGTATGATCTATACACACCAATGACTTCTGCAAGGGAAATCTAGAATTCTCTTGAAGAAAAATACACCGCCGAAAAGGAAGAGGCAGATAAGTTTATCACTTTTAAATTCTTTGAATTTGCCATGGAAGATAACGTGTCTATTTTAGATCAAGTTCATGAATTTCTTATTCTAGTTTCTAAATTCAAAAATCTTAACATTGAAATCCCTGAAAAGTTATTGGTTGGGGCCATCATTACCAAGTTACCATCTTCTTGGCACAATTACAGAAAGAAATTGATGCACACTTCAGAGGATTTTACATTGGATCAAATTCAGAAACATTTACGAATTGAAGAGGAAACTCGTATTCGTGAAAAGAATCTGAATGGTGCATCAAGTTCTAAGGTTAATTATGTTGATTCAGGAAAGAACAACAAAGGAAATGACAAGAAGAGGAAGGGTACATGGAATTCATCCAAGAACAACAAGAAAGACAAGAAACCATTGTCTGAGGTTGTGTGTTACAAATGCGGTGAAAAAGGGCATATCAAACGCTACTGCAAGAATCCCAAGAAGAAAAATCAAAATTCAAACAAGAAGGATGAATCTGCTAATGCAGTGGAACAAGTTGATACCACATAATTCACTACTATGGTTTCTGAAATGAACATTTGAATTATTCAGGAACTACATATGGCTAGTGTGACAACAACTGATGATTGGTGGTATGATTCTAGTGCAACTGCACATGTTTGCAACAATAGAGACTTGTTCAAAACTTATAAGGAAACTGAAGATGTACATGAAGTTATGATGGGTGATAATCATACTTCAAAGGTTATTGGCTCAGGAAATGTGGAGATCCAATTCACATCTGGAAAGAAGTTAACCCTTATGAATGTTCTTCATGTTCTTAACATTAGGAAGAATCTTGTTTCTGGTTTTAAACTTTGTAAAAGTGGGATTAAGGTTGTGATAGAATCAGACAAAATGATTTTGTCCAAAGCTAATGTATTTTTAGGAAAAGCGTATGTTTGTGATTGCATGTTCAAACTCAATATCAATAAAATTACTAGTTCTGCTTATTTGCCTGATTGCAATTTTACTTCCAGTTTTAATATTGAATGCTCTACTTTCAATTTATGGCATAAACGTTTAGGACACATAAATTATAGGACTATGAAAGATATGTTAAAACAAGGCATTATATCTTATAATGATGAACATAAAGATAAATGTGAAATATGTATTCAAGCGAAAATGAAAAGAAAACCTTTTCCTAAAGTAGATAGACAATCTAAAATTTTAGAGTTAGTGCATTCTGATATATGTGAATTGAATGGACAATTAACTAGAGGATGAGATAGGTATTTCATAACTTTCATTGATGATTGCTCTAGATATACCTATGTTTATCTGTTGAAATCAAAAGATCAGGCCTTTGAAACGTTTAAAATTTATAAGGCTGAAGTAGAAACCCAAAAAGGCAAAATGATACAAATTCTAAGAAGTGATAGAGGCGATGAATACTTTTCCACCGAATTTTCTTCCTATTGCGAATCACAAGGTTTGATTCATCAAATAACAACACCATATACACCTCAACAGAATGGTGTTGCTTAGAGGAAGAATAGAGTTTTACAAGATATGATTAATGTTATGTTAGTTAGTGCAAACTTACCAAGGAATTTGTGGGGTGAAGCCTTGCTTACTGCATGTCATGTAAGTAATAGAATAATTACAAAGAAACTAAAAGTATTTCCTTATGAAATCTAGAAGGGTAGAAAGCCTAATATTAGTTATTTTAGAGTATGGGGTTGTTTAGCCTATTACAAGGTTCCCTTACCTAATACTTCTAAATTAGGACCTAGAGGCTTAAAAAGTGTATTTGTGGGATATGCAAAATATTCTAAATCTTATCGTTGTTTAGATTTAGATTCAAATGTTATTGTTGAATCAAGAGATGTAGAATTCTTTGAGAATAAATTTCGTCATGATTCAACAAGCATAAATGAAATTGTGACTCAAATCTCATAAGATATTCTGGTCCAAATTTGAACTCTAACAATAAGAGGAATATGGCAGAATCTTCTAGTGCACCTAGAAGAAGTGAAAGGGCTAGAAAAGAAAGAAACTTGGATCCTGATTTTATTGATTCTCAAGCTATTATCTTCCTTGTTGAAGGTGATAATAAGAATAATGTTGTCAATAAAATACCATTTCTACTTAATGTAGAGGATGCACCTAAAACATATAAAGTGGCTATGACCTCTAGGAATTCTGCTTTTTGGAAGGAGGCAATTAATGATGAAATGGATTCTCTAGTATCTAACAATACTTAGGAACTTTTAGATTTACCTCGAGGTTCCAAAGCAATTGGGTGTAGATGGGTATTTAGAATTAAATACCATACAGATGGATCCACTCAAACTTTTAAAGCTAGGTTGGTAATTCAAGGCTTTAGTCAAAGACAAGGAGTTGATTACTTTAATATATATGCACCGGTAGCTAGAATCACTTTGATTAGGGTGCTCTTTGCATTAGCTTCAATTTATAATTTGCCTATACATCAAATGGATGTTAAAACTGCCTTCTTAAATGGTGACTTAGATGAAGAAGTCTATTTGAAACAACCTGAAGGGTTTGTGTTTCCTGGTCATGAGAATAAAGTTTGCAAATTAAAAAAATCTTTATATGGGTTAATACAAGCACCTAAACAGTGGCATGATAAATTTGATAAGTCTATACTTTCAAATGGTTTTACCCATAATTCATCTGATAGATGTATGCCTTTATGTAGATGATATATTGATTGTTGGAACCAATATGGAAGGTATCAATGAAACTAAGAAGTTTCTGTCTTCATGCTTTCAAATGAAAGACATGAATAAGGTTGATACTATATTGCAGATAAAGGTTAAAAGGCATAGTGAGGGTTATGCTTTAAATCAATGTCATTACATTGATAAGATTATAGACAAGTTTCAACACTTGAATATAGAGGAAGAAAACACCCTATATGAGTCATCTTGTAAATTGGTAGAGAATAATGGAAGAGCTGTTGCTCAAATAAAATATGCAAGTGTGATAGGTTGTTTAATGTATGCTACACATTGTACTAGACCTGATATTGCATATGATGTTTGCAAACTATCAAGGTATACGAGTAATCCAAGTCATGATCATTGGAAAGAAATTGGAAGAGTTTTTGGTTATCTTAAAAGAACTAGACAATTAGCTTTGTATTATGATCGTTTTCCTGCAAGATGGGTTAAATAGAATTAAATACCATAACAGATGGATCCATTCAACTTTAAAAGCTAGGTTAAGTAATTCAAGGCTTAGTCAAAGATATGAGATGTTGATTACTTTGAACACATATGCACCGGTAGCTAGAATCACTTCGATTAGGGTGCTCTTTGCATTAGCTTTAATTTATAATTTGCCTATACATCAAATGGATGTTAAAACTGCCTTTTTAAATGGAGACTTAGATGAAGAAGTCTATATAAAACAACCTGAAGGATTTGTGTTGCCTAGTCATGAGAATAAAGTTTGCAAATTAAATAAATCATGATGATAAGTGGGTTAAAACAAGCACCTCAACAGTGGCATGATGATTTGATAAGTCCCTAACTTTCAAATGGTTTTACCTATAATCAACTGATAGATGTATTTATTCTAATTTACAAAAGATTATGGTGGGTCATCCTATGCCTTTATATAGATGATAATTGATTGTTTATAACTAATATGGAAGGTATCAATGAAACTAAGAAGTTTATGTCTTCATGCTTTCAAATGAAAGACATGAATGAGGTTGATACTATTTTGGGGATAAAGGTTAAAAGGCATAGTGGGGGTTATGCTTTAAATCAATGTCATTACATTGATAAGATTATAGACAAGTTTCAACACTTGAATATAGAGGAAGCAAACACCCCATATGAGTCATCTTGTAAACTGGTAGAGAATAATGGAAGAGCTGTTGCTCAAATAGAATATGCAAGTGCAATAGGTTGTTTAATGTATGCTACACATTGTAACTAGACTATATTGCATTTGTTAAACTATCAAGATATACGAGTAATCCAAGTCATGATCATTGGAAAGCAATTGGAAGAGTTTTTGGCTATCTTAAAAGAACTAGAAAATTAGCTTTATATTATGATCGTTTTCCTGCTGTACTTGAAGGATACTCAGATGCTAGTTGGATAACTGGCAGTAGCGATAGTAAATCTACAACTGGTTGGATTTTTACACTTGGTGGTGGGGCTGTTTGTTGGGGTTCAAAGAAACAAACATGTATTACACATTCCACCATGGAGGCTGAGTTTTTAGCACTTGCAGCCGCGGGTAAGGAAGCAGAATGGCTAAGAAATATGTTGTTAGACATAGAGTTGTGGCCACAACCGATGCCAGCCATTTCCTTACATTGTGATAGTCAATCAACACTATCAAGGGCATATAATAAGGTGTATAATGGAAAGTCTAGACACATTAGCCTTAGACATGCCTATATCAAAGAGTTAATATCGAATGGGATAATAACTATTGAATATATACGCTCTTGTAAGAATCTTGCGGATCCGTTTACAAAAGGTCTTCCAAAAGACATAGTCTTTGGAACTACAAGAGAGATGGGTTTGAAACCCATTGAGTAAGTTGGCAACAATGGGAACCCAACCTTTACTTAGACTAAAATCTACTTAAAGGTTCAATGTGGTAAGAACAAGTTGTTGATTACCAACGGGACACTAGTTTAGTTTAAATGCTAAATAGTGAGTAATTCTTTTAGGGTGAGTTTTTATACTCTTAATGAAGTGCACCTTTGGTAATTAAAGGGCTTCACCTATGTGGATATAAGGAGTGGTGCCTTTCCTATAAAAGTAAGTTTTACTTTTGGAGATATCCATGAAACTGGGATTAGCACATGGCCATAAAAGTGCTACCATGTTATGAACATCAATTAACATGTTATGTGTGTTATCTTTTCAAGTTTAACACTAAGAATCATGGCTCAAATGCTATAAAGCCGCCATTGATTTTGTTAGGCTATTTGAAGGATATACACTATGTTAAGGTTCAAGGCGAAAGCTACATTAATTTACGCATAATATGTTGTATATTGTTAATAAAACCCAAGTGGGGGATTGTTGGAACTTGTGGGTTTTCATTAACAAATGAGTATTGTATGTATCCTACTAATTGGATGAATGAAGTGAATGTTTAATTATAAATGGATATTAGTGACAGTTTTTGTGACAGTTATTCTGTCATAAAACCGTTGCTAATCAGGCGTTATTATTGAAAAGACGCACAAATTCGAAATGCTGGTGGTTAAATAGGTTAAAAGGGGGCCTTTGATAAACCATCGCGACTGTTTGAAATGATATAGATTAGTGACGGTTTTTTTCTGTTGTTAAACCGTCGCTAAACTGTCGCTAATAGCACCTTTTTGTGAACCATTGTTACTATTCGAATGGTCACGAGTTTTCCTATAAATATGGCCATTTTTCTGCATTTTTTAATCATCCAAAAACACTTAATCCAATACATACAAAATATATAAATTTGATGTTCATGTGAACCTTATGTACGCTGCATAAAGTTCTATTTTTGAGGTCGAATCCTAGAAAGAAATTAGTCACGAATCCCACCAGCATAAATAGTAGGGGCTAATATTTTTTAAGGATAGTGATTATCACGTCCTCAATTTCGTTCATATCTTTAGTAGAAATTCTGCCATATTCTAATAATACATTTATTGCATCAATCATCAATCAATCAACCTAGCTCGTTCTAAAAAGGTTTCCAGTTTTGAGTCAATCATCATTCTATCAACCTAGGTTTCCACCGTGTAGCATGTAGCATTTAATTTTTTAGTTTTCAGATTAAGATTTCAAGATTTGTGTGAATATGCTTTATATGTAGTAAAGAAGTATAGATCAAGGTTTGTGTGAATATGCTTTATATGTAGCATAGAAGTATAGATGAGAGGTTTTCATATACGAGATCATCTTATTGTGATAAGGACAAGATATTAAATAAAGATAACAGTTCTTGTCTTTAATAAAAACAAGGTTTTTAACCCGCGCTTCGCTGTGGAGCGCGGGCTTTAATGTATTTTGCTTGTGTTTTGTGGATACGAAACTATATTTGCTTGAATCGGCTAAGTAGTAGAGATAGTAGTAAACTGTATTTGCTTGAATCGGATGCAGCGACACCTGTTTTTTTGGTGAGCATAACAGCCTACAACAATAAAACTCTTAACATCAATATATAGGTTTTTTTCTATTGCAGACAGTACCACTAAACATCAATATATAGGTTTTTCCCTCGTTCTGTGGTTTCACCATGTTCTATACGTGTCAAAAACTCGGAAATAGACTCTCTAATCCATATGTTCATGCTAAAAAGTATTACTTGACCAACTTGTGACCCACAGTTTCACTTCACATCACTCTTTAATGGCTATTTGCAACAACCAAAAAAAGTTTCAGAATCTCCACATGCTAACCACTCTAGAACTGATTTTATCAATGTCTATTTTTCGTCTAACAGCCTTTGCTCTTTTACGGATTCCCGGTGACCATGATGTCTCCTACTTGTCTAATACAGCTTATATAGTCTGTCAATAGGAATTAAACCATAATCAGATGGTTGTCAAAGAAGTAAGTAACATCGTTCACCGTAAAAAAATGCACATAACTGTTTTGATCACTTCATTTGCGGAGAAAATTAGGGGGCATGCATATAATTGTATAACATATATATTATGAAAGAACCACTTTATCAGTTTTAAATTATCGTTAAAGAGACAACATCAGGCTACACCCACTAATACTCATGCTTTTCTATCTTTCTTTCTTTAATCGTTCTCAATCATAAAAGCTTTTCCAACATAAAACACACACACTTCTTGTTTTTTAAAGCATACTCTTTTTATCTATGACTTAACCATTAAATATATTGAATTCTCGCCATCACATATTCTTTTTATTGTCATATAGATTCATAAAGCCTGACTTTTGATAACCTATATTCAACTTGACAATGCATAATTTGTTTAGAAAGGAAGAAGAGAGACGTACGGGTGTAGAAAGTGCTCGAAAAACCAGGCTCTTAGAATGTTAACTGAGCGTTCGGGCAAGCCTCTTTGAGGCCTCCATGCTTTTGGTTCCATCATCCCCATTTGATGGAATGCCCTTTGTTATCTTAGGCTATGTTCTAACATTTTAAGCCTTAGTGTCTCTCGGTCTCTCCTTTTGTCACACCCGAAGGACCCGCATCTTTCTCGTCCAATAGCTCGCTGTTGTGCTTTAATTGGGCAGAGATAGCATCCTTTAGACACCGAAAATGGCAAAACATTGCCTTTTGTGCTAGTGTTGTGTAAGGAACTGCGGCTCCAAAACCCAGTACTAAGTCGATAGAATTCACCATCTCTTAACTTTATCTGTGCAATGTCCATTCCATCAGTCGCAACCACATTGTAGCATTATGTTTTACCATTCTATAAAAAAGAATACAAAATAAAGTAATTAGAAAACAGAAATGCATAAAAATATTATTTGTGGTTAATACATGAAATATTTACCATCATAAACACCAACCTCATGCATATATACTGTTTGTAATGACAGCATAAGCTAGGTACACGCATGGTAAATTTCCAACACTATATATCTTCATAAGATTGAATGCAAAAGTTACAAACTTACCTCAGTCGGTTTTGTGACAAGTGACAAAACTTCAATTCTTGATACCATATCTGCATAATGGTTACCAGCTAATCTACAACTCGGCAACCCATGTTGAGCCATGCGAACATAATCAGTTACAACTTCATGGTCACTGATCTTCTTTATCGAGTCAAATGAAAACATATGATATACACTTGGGAGCCATTGAAATTTCTGCAGACCACGTATCTATTACATTGACTCTTACAAGCCATTGAAATTTATGCGCACATTTTGGTCGTTGCTCTGTGGGAGCAAGTTGTATCGTGACTGGCAGCAGCCCTCCATCTACCTCGCCTAGAGGCTGATCCGGTAGATCCACTCGTTGCACCTGAAACTGTTATAACTGTTTTAACAAACGAAAGAGCATAATGAAAATGTATCTATCGTTCAAAATCCATAATGAAAATGTTCTGAATTCCATTGATAATGCATCAACATTTATTGCAAAACTGAGTTTATAACCTACCTATAAGCAAGGAAGCGTGATGAAAATGTATAATTCCATTGATGAGTGCTAACAATAAGAAACCGATCATTTATGGGAATATGATGATTTGATAACGAAGAATTTACCAATAGGCCATAACTATAGCAGAGCAGAACTGTGCACCATTACAATCTGTTCCTGAATCCACCATGGCCACCATTTCTGCAAGAACCATGTTATTCTAGTGCGAACTCAGTGTACATATAAAGCAACATATTTACTGTATTAAAAGAAATACATGCACATTCATGACTAAGTCAACTAATATCTTGTGATGGAAAATAGTTACTTAAATAAGCGAAGCTGGATCATTAAAGATCAGTAGCAGTTTTGACCCATTTACAAATGGGTAATTTTCGATCATGATGTATTAGAAAATAGTTACGGAGCCTATTTTTAATACACCACTGATTAGTACCAAACTGACCCTTGCCAAAAACCCGCGTTTCCACTCCTTATGTAAGATCATAATGATGCGAATGTGCTTTCGTTTGACCCGTGCCAGAAATAGTATTTCACTGTGGTACCTTTAAAAGGAATTAATGATGCGAATGTGATTCCTTTTTTGAAGTTATAATAATCAGATAATAAAGTTTGGTGGGCTGGACAAGTATCCGTGCTTTTAATGTATTACATTTAAGGAGGTTGTTTGGATAGCGTTTAACATGGCTGCAAATATTACCAAATACACTTTTAAGCCAGCGTTCTGTCAAGTTTTGCCATTTCCTAAAAGCTATTCTATTTTACTATCAAATATCATATTTAATTTAGATCTTTGGTTTTATAATCATGCATAGTATCAAACGACGGCTGTGTTTAATTATTTTTCTAAGAGAATAAAACTGACTACATACGAATGTACATGCTAGCATTAATTATAAGGTGGTCGCATATTGTTAAGGAAGTACGAAGCGGGTAGCATGATTCAAATTTTAAACGTTTGGTAAACTATTAATATGAGAAAGTGTTCATACATTAAATTAGCAATACACGTAATGTGATAAATCTACATGTTTTAGGGCGTTTTGTAGCTTAATTAGGCATATCGATTCAAAACAGCTGATAAACTAACCTCAAATTCCCTGAAGCATGATATTTTGTGATCGGCAATACCAGATGCAAATCGCTTTCCATCTTCTAGAAACACAAAGGAAAACAACACAATTATCAGTTTAATTATGATAAAAAGCAACAAAATCTAAGACCGAATACTATTAAAGTATACGATCATTTCTCTACATGTATATATCTTCACCCTCCACCCTCATCTCGTAAGAGCAAAAGTATATCGAGTCAATATTTTTCTAACAAACTAACCTCATAAAGGGTCCTAGTTGGCTCCGGGGGATAAAAAAGGCTACCGCGTCAAAACCTGCACAATCAAAAAGTCAAAATTGTTATCGCAATTACAAATCCACTATATTATATAATTAGTTCTAAAACAGAATTGGACGCACCATATGGCTACCTATTTAGTTTTGCTGTGCTGACCTTTTGCTCCTGTTACTGCTAGAAAAAAGAAGATCTACGTGACTCCATTGCTGTTCATGAAGAAGAGTGTATAAAAATATTTTGCAAGGCAGCTTCAGCATAAATGGTGTAGTTTTTCATCACGATCTCATATTTACGTTATACATTGCATACACACTAAAAGTTTCAGATTTAAAAAATTTTAAAGGTGGGTGCAAAAAATACTCATTTTGACTCGCTGTCCGACACGCTTACCAGGGAAGACTCAAGCAAAACCATTAGCTTTCTCGATTAGCTCCTCAATTAGGATAAGGAACACGGATGGCTCAGGTTGCATAGCTCCACAAGTGGACGTTTGGTCACTCTCTGCCATTTTCCACTTTGATCGATGTATGCTATTGTTGTTCGTTTGTCCACTGGATTGAAGAGCAGAAAATGCATGTCAGTGATCCCCGCTTGTGAAAAAAACTTAACAATCTCATCAAGTTCAAGTCGCATTTTCCACGCCGAGCGACATTCGTGCACTTGACAGCCTGAAATACATGTCCCTGCACGCAAAAAAAATGGAAGGGGTAAAACCAATAAATATTTAGCCGGATACGGAAGAACAGTTAAACCTTTGCAAATTTAGAAATAAGATGTTGAGCAAATAGTATATGGTTCAGGAAGAATAGAAAACAAAACCTTCGGGTCGTCACTTCATATCGTATTGTTCGAAGCAAGCAACCGTTCCAATATATGACGACACTTTTTCGCTCAAAGAGGGGAGAAAGTAATTATTATATTACTTTGAAGCTCAGATGATTAGGCAATCGGATATTATGATATTGTCGTCATGGCTGCAAACTTGAAAGCTTGCCCCGCCAAGATGCACATTATCTAAATTTTAATCGAACCCGCGTAGAGATGGTCTAATATTATCATCACGGCCACTTAAAATCGTTATCGTTATCTTATTATAAAAATCGCGGTGTCCTATTAGAGGATTTTGGGTTAAAAGCATTTACCCCGACCCGGGTGTCTTATACATGCATCTTTTTAGATACATGTCTCTCTCACTTTCACCTGTTTTCTTCGACCGCGCCATCATCAAACACACGATGCCCCGAGTTACGCGGTGTCTTATGAGGCTCAGATAGTTTGGAAAATCGAATAAAAAAGGCCCTATACATCGCCATGGGCTACAAAAACTAATGATTGCCATGCCAAGTCTAGCGATCGATCCACCATCTTTAGTCGAGCATTTTTAGATTCATCACAACCTCCTATAATCAGTACCATCATCATTGTAAAAATCAAAGAAAGTGGATACATTCGCCATGGCTGCAAACCTAATGATTTGCCACGCCAAGAGATTGCGGAAAGATCCACACCTTTTAATTGCATAAGTGAGTAGACAAAAATCACCAAGGAAACCGTGAGCTGAAGCAAACACACATTAGCGATACGCAGCTTAATAATGTGCCTTTTCCTTTTTATGTTTTCCCAGCACGTACCAATAAAGCACGCGAACCACAACCAACCATAATTTCAAATTCTGCCTCCTTTTTAATTAGGAGGACGCAGATTATGGAATATTAAAAAAACAAGTTTGATATATCCGCCCCTGGTGCAAACTTTAGTAAGCTTACCCGCCATTATGCAATCCCCATATAACAACCAAAAACCACCTCAGGTGTTGTAAGTGGCTTGTTTCCAAGCAGGGAACTTGTCGCCTCCACTGATGCCTTGTTCCCAAAAAATCTAAATCAAAAACACAATAATACTGTATAAGAATCACCTTCGAATCATACGTTATGGATAAGCCATAACCACAACTAAGCAATCTCATAATCCCAAAAAAGTAACCTTATCAGCTTAAGAGAAACTAAATAAGCCCATAAGAGCAATGACAAACATTAAAAACTTTTTCAGATACCGTAATCCTAAATACTCCTCGAATCAAAGAATACCCAAATCAATAAGTTTTACTTACGCGATTAAACTTTTTTTGGCTGAGACATTGGCAATCCTGGCACCAAAAAAAGGCTGCTTGATTCAGCCTTATGGCGCTAGCTAGTGTTGCAGACTCATTCGGTAATGTGGTTTTGCTACTTCTCATTACCTCTCTCGGCTTCAGAAACACAGATGTGTCACATCCCTGCACCATCACCATCAGTAGCGCAATTAAACCTCAAGTCTAACAACAATACAGATCACATATTTTGTACGAATATATCTTCATGAAAAGCACTAAACTAAATAAAAATCTCATCTTTTTAATACTTGCTTAAATATCTTTAAATTCCCAACACATTAGTAAAATGTACTAAACTTTTATAGAAATCAAACTTCTTTACACTTTCTTAATCTTTACCAAAAAAACCTAAAACCCTAGTTTCCAGCAACGATGCCTACTTCATCTTCAAAACTTTCAGACTCACAAAATCAAAGTTTCCTAAGACCATATGAAAACAAAAAACCTGCTTATGACAAAACCCTCCAAAATTATGATAAAACCCTAATTTTAAAATTGAAATTTTAAGTATGAATTTGGTACCTTTTTTGTGATTCTGTGTCGATGACATGTTTACTTAATCTATAATAAACAAAACAAAATAAACATGTAAGTTAATGCAATATTTTAGTATCTCACAATGCATTTATTACTATCTTGTATAAATAAAACTTGCTGTGTCAAATTTCTAGTTTTAATATTGAAGAATGCATTAAATAGCAATTTATGTTCCCACTTGTTTAGATTCCTCTTATAAATAAACAAATGAAACGAATACAATAAAAAAAACGCACAAACAAACTACCACTCTCCCAATAATTGCTATCAAACCTTCATTTATTTCTACCACTCTCGAGTCAATCGAAAATCAAAACTCACAGTAGTAATTTTGAAAATAAAACACCAATAGAACCCACAAAACACAATCAATAAACATGAAACATCAATCAATTATTCAATTTCTAATCAGAGTTCGGATAATTAAAAAGGGGTTTTATTTGATAGAAGAACATACCTTTGAAGATTTGATTAGTGTTTATTTGAGTTCGAAAATCAAAGAGGTGGCTCTAGTTTGAAGATGCATATTGTGAAAAGGTAATTTGTGTGAAAAAAGAGGCGGGTATGAAAAGGAAACCCTAGATCTGAAAGTAAAAAAATGTTGACCGGGTTTTTTTTAGTTGACCGGGTTTTTTTAGTTGACCGACCCGACCGCCTAGCCCGATTTGACCCGCCTAGGCGGTTCGTTGACCGCCTTTTGACCAAAACGCCTAACTTGGCCGATTTGGTGAAAATCAGGGCGGAAGGGGTCCGCCTAGCGCCTAGGCGGCCGCCTAGGCCGCTTTTTACAACACTGATTTTGCACTTTAATCAAAAATAAAAGATGAATACACAAAATAATAAGCAATGGTAACTTATACAGTATGTATTTTCCACTCATTAACTTAAGGGTGTGTTTGTTAAAAGTAGTA
>BQNB010140183.1:2720-17450 GCA_026074375.1 Tanacetum coccineum | reverse complement strand
TACTTTTACTAATGGATTTCGAAACGGGTAGAAAGGCAACATTTTTAGCAATGTTTGGTTTTGTTCTAACAAACGGTTTTCTCCACATTGTCTTCCTAACTTCTTTTGCGTGTTCTAACTGATAAAGATACTCGAGTGAGTGTGCTTTGAAAATTTCATAAAGACTATTCTATTTTGTGTAATCATATGATTTAACATAATCTTTATTCAATTTTGATCTACTCTCATTTGCAAGAGTCATGATCTCTTCCCTATTGGGGGCAAATCTATTTGCAAGATCAGAAGTATCATATGGGATCTCATATAAACAGGGCTTTTCAGAAGTATCTACTCTCATTTGCAAGAATCATGATCTCTTCCCCATTATAGGTCGAGCATCTGGGTGCTAACATATGAATGGTATGAATTGACTGATTACAAGTATAAATAATTTCGTTCAAAAACTTTAGTTGTTTGTCCATTTCAATCATCTTGTCAATATCTTTCTTTTCCTTAACCTTTAAATCTGAAATGACCTTGGTTTTCTCTTTGAGATAACCTTTCAGTTGTGACTTTGTTAAAAGACTCTTTTGGACTAACTCATCGTGTTTTTGATTGAGAACTGAAATTTCATAGGCTTTTGTTTTCAAACCTTCTTTTATTTCAATGTCTTTAAGAGCTAATAGTCCTAGAGTATCATTTAACTTTGTTTGAAGTATTTCATAATAAATTGTCCGGTCATTAAAGGCTATGTACTTCTCAAGCTCATTCTGTTTGTTCTGAAGTGCAATCAGACAACTATCCCGACAACTAGTAGTCTCCCCCAAAGCCCTACTAGTCTCATCAAGGTTAGTTTTGTAGTCCTCTAGTTCTTGAGTCAATGATGCGTTTGATTTCTTTAATTACTTTAAAATCATTTTGTTTTCCTTAGTATTAAGAGTTAAGTTTGCAATTAAATTAGCAAGCGCAGCACGCTCATCAGCACATTCTGTAGTATTATTCTCAAAATGTTGTTTCTTATTGGCAAACACATTATTTTACTTATTGTTTTGTACCTGTTCCAATGGCTGTTCAATTGAACTGGATTCTTCTGGTAAGACCTCCTAAATCTTTGCCATGAAACTGTAATGTGCTTCTAATTCCTGTTCATCAATCTCTGCATCAGTGTCCGCTAGCCAATCAACTTGTTCTGCTTGTAGTGGAACACCTTGTTCAGCTTGTTTGCACATCATCATCTTTTCCTTGTGATATGTGTAGTCTTTAACCCACTTTGGCTTCCAGCATTCCTTTGTATAATGGCTAAATCTCTTGCAGTTAAAGCACTATATCCCATTCTGTTGCACTACCAAACTACCTAAAGTTTCCCTAGCCCCAGCAACTGTCATTGTCCTTTGATTCCCAAACTGCCCTGACTGATTGTCGTTGTTATACCTTGGTGTGGTATCTTCAGTCTTGTTCCTAGAGTTTGAAGAAGTTAGATGGTTGTTGTTGGTAGGCTTATAGAGCCTTTTGAAATACTTTGCAAGGAGTGCCAAATTCTTTTGCATGTCTTTATCCCTCTAAGCTTGTTCAGGATCACTGTCTTCTTCAGTCACTGACTCAGATTGAGGTGTAACTAGTTTGGCGATCTCTTTGTCTTTATGTCTGGTAGATGCACTTGGTCTTGTGGAAGATGATGTTGTATTTGTTCTCTAAGGTTTTGGTGCCTGATAGTAATTATCTGAGTATGGTTGAGCAGTCGCAAGAAGTGCTAATAGATTTGAACTTTTGGCTATTCTCTCAGTACGGATATCATTAACTTCATTTTGATACTGCTTTAGAATGTCAAAAAGTGTGTGATATGAGATAGTGTCTATTTCTTTTGATTGCATGACAACCATCACAAATCTTGACCATTCTTGTTGAAGTTGTTGAAGAAAATGAACATTCACTTGCATTGTAGTAACTTGCAAGTTGTTCCTTGTCAACTCATTCATCAGTTTATAAAACGGTGAGTAATATGACTCCATTGATTCTCCATCTCGAGAAGTAAACTTCCCAAATTCCCAGAACAGATTGGTCTTTACATCTTGTACGTTTAATGATTCACCCTGTTGTAGCCTTTCAATGGCTATCTACATCTCATTCGTTGTTTTACAAGCATCAATAGTGGAATAGATATCATCTCTAATACCAGTTAAAAGCAAGAAAATTGCTTCTTTTTTAGACAGAAAGTGTTCTTTGTTCTCTGAAGTCATGTTTAATATTGTTTCAATTGTTGTATGTTGTTGTATTGCAGGATTACCTTCTGTTGCAGCAACAGCTTGAACTAGTATAGTAGATGGCACGTAGGGACCATATAGTATGCCTTTTCTCAGTCCCTCACCATTTGGTTTCGTGTCAATGTACCGTAGAAAACGTGTTGAGGATGTATTGACTGGAGTAGACATGATGAATGAATGGTTATGAATTATGAAGTGTGATAGTTGTTAGATCTTAAGTGGATATGATGTGATTGAAGTTGTGGTCTTGTATGCAATTCACGTTCACGGGATTTTACACGTCTATGATTAAAACCAATAAATTAATTAGCGGGATTTTACAAAATCAATAGAATCGTGAGTGAGTAATTGATTATGTTTATGGTTTGTTTGTTGTGAATTGATTGTCTTTTAAGTTCTTGTTTGTCTTGATGTTATGTTTTGATTAGACAATGATTAATAGATTTCCCAATTCGGTCAAATACCACCTGATGCGCGGATCGACCTTGAGACAAAATAAATTTTTTCGAGAAATTAGGTTTTTAAAACAAGGGTTTTCAATGGATAAAACACAGTGTCTTTAGTCAAAACGCAATGAGAAAAAACGCAACCTTGAGACAAAACGCAATGAGAAAAACGCAACCTTGAGACAAAACGCAATGAATAAAATGCAAGATTTTGAGGCAAAACGCAATGAACAAAATGCAAGATTTTGAGGCAAAACGCAAGATTTTGTGGCAAAATGCAATGAACAAGACGCAAGATTTTGAGGCAAAACGTAATGAACAAAATGCAAGATTTTGAGGCAAAACGCAATGAACAAAACGCAAGAACTTCTAGGCAAAACGCAAGATTTGTTGAGAGTTGGGCAGCATAACGTTGAGATTTACTTTGATAAAGGGTCTTCAGTAGGCAAAACACAATGACCAAAATGCAATGAGAGCAAAATGCAGTGACCAAAACAAGCAACACACAATAACCAAAACGCAATCAAGAACACCCCTTCAGTGAGTCAAAACGCAACCAAGAAAAAATCATCAAACATTCTTAAAAACTACGAAAGGATGTTAAAACCACCTAGTAATGATGCAAGGGATAGATCTAAGCCCGAAAGTACAAATCTTTAACACTTTTAACCACAAACAAAAATCAAATCTTGATTTTTCTTATTATTTTTTTTCAAACAAAATAGGCCACGAATTTGAGCTTATTTAACCACAATAATCAACCACGAATCCACACGTAGCTCTGATGCCAATTGTAGGATTCCTTTAACACATACACTTCATATCAAACATGGATCTAGATCAAGAAATATAGAGAAAGAAAGTGAGTTGATTTAGAGAGAGAAAGAGGAGAGAGAGTTAAGAGAGAAATTAGAAAAAGGAAAATAGAATTTTATAAATGAACCAACTTACTTTTCCTTGGAGGAAAAGTTACTTATATACCCTGACACATTAAGTGACGTTCGGGATATTTGACTAGGACCCGGGCTCGGGTTTTGCTTGGGATTAAACCTAAAACATATACAATATTAGATTAACTATCGAGCCCGATTCCCGATACTTTCCTATTACAACGTTAACTAATTGATTGACCGAGACTTAAATACATAATGAACGAACTTCATGTTCGACTCAATATTTTGAGGCTAACAATCTCCCCCGAAGTGAGTTCATTGATGACACTCTTTCATGAGATCAATGAGATTGCTTTTGTCGTTAAGCTCATGCGGTCTTGGTCTTTCTCTTTGTTTCTATTCTGGGAATTTGGGAAGTTTACTTCTCGAGATGAGAATCAATGGAGTTGTATTACTCACGATTTTATAAACTGATGAATGAGTTGACAAGGAACAACTTGCAAGTTACTACAATGCAAGTGACGTTCATTATTCAACAACTTCAACAGAATGGTCAAGATTTGTGACGGTTGTCCAGCAATACAAAAGAAATAACACCACTCATATCCACACACTTTTTTGAACATTCTGAAGCAATTTAATCAAATGAAGTCCAAGATATTCGTGCCTGATAAATAGCCAAAAGTGCAAATTCATTAGCACTTCTTACGACTGCTCAACCATATTCAGATAATTACTATCAAGCACCAAAACCTCAAAGATCTAATGCAACATCATCTTCTACAAGACCTAGTGCATCTACCAGACACAAAGGCAAAGAGATCACCAAACCAGTTACACCTTTAATCTGAGACATTATCTAAAAGAGACAATAGATCTCTGAACAAGCTCAAAGGGATTGGATATGCAAAAGAATAGGTCACTCCTTGCAAAGTATTCAAAAGGCTCTACAACCAACACATACCAACAACAACCTTCAAACTTCTTCAAACTCCAGGAACAAGACTGAAGATACCACACCAAGGTATAACAACGACAATCAGTCAGGGCAGTTTGGGAATCAAAGGACAATGACAGTTGCTGGGACTAGGGAAACTGTAGGCAGTCCGGTAGTGCAACAAACGGGGATACAGTGCTTTAACTGCAAGGGATTTGGCCACTATGCAAAGGAATGCAGGAAGCCAAAGCGGGTTAAAGACTACACGTATCACAAGGAAAAGATGATGATGTGCAAACAAGCTGAACAAGGTGTTCCACTACAAGCAGAGCAAGCTGATTGGCTAGTGGACACGGATGAAGAGATTGATGAACAGGAATTGGAAGCACATTACAGTTTCATGGCAAAGATTCAGGAGGTCTTACCAGAAGAATCCAGCTCAACTAACACCATGGAATAGGTGAAAAAAAATGATGAAAAAAGTGTTTGCCAATGAAAACACATTCTGAGAATACTACTGCAGAATGGTGAATGGATGAGCGTGGCTGCATGCTAAATATTAATTGCAAACTTAACTCTTGCTACTAAGTGAAAACAAAACGATTTAAAGCAATAAAAGCAAGCAAACGCATCATTGACTCAAGAAGTTAAGAGTTGCAAAACTAACCTTGATGAGACTATAGGGCTCTGGGGGAGGCTACTCTTGTTGGATAGTTGTCTTATTGCACTCAGAACTAAACAGAATGAGCTTGAGAAGTACATAGCCATTAATGACCGGCGATTTGATTATGACATTCTTTAAACAAAGTTAAATAAAACTCTAGGACTATTAGCTCATAAAGACATTGGCATAAAAGAAGGTTTAAAAACTAAAGCTTATGAAATTTTAGTTGTCAATAAAAAACACGACGAGTTAGTAAAAAGGAGTTTATTAACAAAGTCACAATTTAAAGGTCAACTCAAAGAGAAAAGTAAGGTCATTTCGGATTTAAAGGTTAAGAAAGAAAAAGATATTGACAAGATGATTGAAATGGACAAACAATTAAAGTTTTTGAATGAAATTGTAGGATCCCTTTAACACATACACTTCATATCATACACGGATCTAGATCAAGAAATATAAAAAAAGAGTGAGATGATTTCCTAGAGAGAGAAAAAAGAGAGAGAGTGAGATGGGAGAGAAAATAGAAAAGTGAAATGTTTATTATGAAATCAACTGTACCTTTTCCAAAGTGGAAAATGTATATATATACCCCGACGCTTAAAGTGACGTGCGGGATATTTAACTAGGATCCGGGGTAGGGTTTTGCTTGGGATTAAACCCGAAACATATATAATATTAGATTAACTATCGAGCCCGATTCCCGATACATTTCTATTACAACGTTAACTAATTGATTGACCGAGACTTAAATACATAATGAACGAACTTTATGTTCGACTCAATATTTGGAGGCTAACATGGTTTATAAGCCTTACCTCTTGATTATACATATATGCTAATGTGTTACGTGAAGGATATGCAAAAATCGATGAATGCCTATGTTTTTTGCCTGCTTGTTTGTATGTTTTATGTGTTGATTGCTTAACCTTAATGCACTAAATATTGATTTCCCAACTCTGTCTGATGAATTAGACAACGAAATGTTTTTTGGAGGTCCACAACTCAGTGGGCTATAACTTTTCTGTTTATTGCTAAACTTGGGGAAGACTTTTTCCTACTCTGATCGGGGCCTAAAGTCGGTTAAAATCTAAAAACTGCATGCGTTGTTTCCTACAAAACCTAAAGGTTTCTACCTGTTTTAACTTGGTCTAAAAGCAAGTGGGAGCTATATTTTTTGGTAAAAGGCTTGTCCATTAGTTTACCACTAGAGGTTTCATGATGGGTCATGGACTCGAGCTTAAGCTACTTGTATTGTATTAGGAATGTCTTGGATACACCCTATGCATACAAAGGCCTTAAAAACAAGTTTGTGACTTTTTCCTCCTCACCTAAAATCTACCTACTTTTCTTACTCTATTGTTAAATTTTGTTTATTTGGGTTAAACCCAAAATTAAGACCCGAACCTTATTACGGTCAGGTACAAGTAAGGTTTTTCTACCATAAAACCCGATTAACCCAACTCAACCGTGGCTTATTCGGCCAGTAATATCCGAATAACATAGGTAACTAACATCATTCTTGAGCAAAGTTATAAATAGCGTGAGGCGTGACGTAGCGGCATAGTTAATTCTGACGCATTATAGCCATGATGAAGCTATGACATTTTTTAAAACGTGACTTAAAGCGACACAAAATATAAAAATATTACGTATATCAAGTTTACAAAAAGTGTTACACAAAAGAAATAAAGTTAAGTAACTATTACAGTATTACATGATCCTTACATGTAATCTTTTTTATTTTAAAAAAACTTTTTCATCGAAGATAAATTTGAAAAAACGTCACGCTTCACGACTTATCGCGCATTTTCATGCCTCATCTCACATTATGCATATAGCCTATACATTGGTCTATTTTGTAACATAATGGTTAGCGACGCTTTTACACGACGATGACGCACCTTTTAGAACTATTCTCTTAAATCCTAAAAACATTAATGCAATCTAACCGCAAATTTCCATCTTTACTTTTCTCCACATAAATTATTATGTTAGCATTATAATGATGACATTTTTAATGCACTAAAACAGTCAAATAAATTTTATTAAGAAAGTGTCGAAAATGAGACTCAGAACTAAAAAGGGTTCGAGTATTACAACAAAAGTTTTAGTATCAGAAATGGAAATCCGTTTTAACATCATAATTTCGTAAGATACGTTCTCATTATTGTCCACCAACTCCATCGACTAGATAAAACCATCGAGTAGGTAACATGACTAGAGAACCCCCGAACTTACACATTGATACTAGGCGGTCATGAATATATTATCACACGACACTTGCACACTATAGTATTTTGTTAAAACACCATGTTCAAGGGTGTCAAAGCCAAATTTAAAACTAATTGCCTCAACCAAACAAATATTTTCAGTTTCACTCCATTCCAAAAATCCAAAAACCATACACCAAACGCAGCCTAAATATGATCATAGCAACATGGTTACAGTAAACAGAGCAAATCAACAAACCACATTACTCATACTCTCATAACATCACACAAATTATTCATAAAAACATTAACCACCACAAACACATTGTAACTAAATCCTAATCCATTCAAGCAACCTGAACTTGAATCAACTTCGGCTTCTTAGGCTCAGGTGGAGGCAGCTTGTCAACAGTAACAGTCAACACTCCGTCTTGACAAACAGCCGAAACCTTTTCAATATTCGCATTTTCAGGCAAAGAAAACTTCCTCATAAACTTACCAATCCTTCTCTCCATTCGAACATACTTTACATTTTCTTCCTCTTCACGTTTCCTATCACCACTTATCACCAAAACATTATCATCTTCAACTTCAACCTTGATATCACCTGATTTCAAACCAGGCATGTCCACAATGAAGACGTATGCGTTTGGATATTCCTTCACGTCTGCTGGTGTCGCTGCCATTGCTCTTGCGTCTCGTACGTAAGCCCGTGTTGGTTCGGAGTTTGCTGATTTGTTGTTGTTGGTTTCGTCGAGGATGTGATGAAGGTTGTGAAGGAACAAAGGCGAGTCTAAACCCATCAAGATGTCCATTTTCTGATTCTTGGTTTGATGGAATTCTAAAGGATTAAAGATTTTTGAATCAGTCAGATTTTTTTGTGATTGCAATATGAATGAATCGAGTATCTTGATGGTGGATTTATATGGTGGGAAATGTTTCTAGAGAGAACTGGAAAAAGTGAACAAGGAAGTTCTAGTAACTTCGGTTTATTTGTGTATGTGAAAACCCGTCTTTCTGTCTCGTAAAACAAATGCGCGCGGTCAAGCAAGGAAATATTCACATGATTTTTCACTAAACTAATTTTATACTAACTTTGTCTCACATTAAGTGTCCAGTTTGACTTTTTCAAGTCTTTTTTCTTTATCTTTGACTTTAATTATATCTTTTTATGTTATATAATACTTGATGCAAAATATATGAATTGATAGAGTTTTGAATGTATTTTTCATTCGTATAATTTTCAATAAGTATTATATAACACAAACACAAATATTTACAGTCAAAGTTGATGAAAAAAACCTTAAAATATTCCATTGTAGACACTTAATATAGGACGGAGGGAGTATTAAACTAGACTATAGACCCGCGGGTTTCGCAGGTGACAATAAAAAATCTACAATCGAAAATAACTCAAAAAATACAACACATAAATTAGAGTGATTTGCCCGAAACACTTCTCAAAATGTTGTAAGCTTTACTTGAATTATATTTGTGTGATGGTGGAGTCAAACTCATAAATTAGTCAACCAAACCATCAAAAATCATTGTTACTATAAAAGAAAAAAAAAAGAATTTCGAACAAGAAGACCGAGAGACAAAAGATAGAAAGCATTACAGGATCGCAAGTATATTATTTAGTAATGGATCGATTAAAATTGAATTGAAAACCATTCCTAAAAGATCATGCATTTCTCAAATTGATGTTCAAATATTCATCATAGTTTGCCGTGCGAAGATTTACAAATAAAATTAATTGACACTTTGTTATAGATATAAAATAAAACATATTATTTTAAATATTAGTTTTGAACCTAGGACAAATATTTTTGATATCGAGTTACTTAAAATCTGCAAGTTAAGTAAGAATTTATAAAAAAACTCAGTACCATATGAAAAATGATAAAAGCTCGACACAAAAATAATTAAAGAAAATTATACTCTTTTCGTAATTTTATTAAGAAAATATTTTTATTTTTTTTTACTAAAACTCATCTATACCCGACCCATTTAAACTCGTGTTTTATAAAAAAACTCATTTTGATCCAGACCCATTTAAATATAAGCATATCTAAATTCGTGACCCAGACCGATCCAACTCACATATTTTAACACTTTTAACCAAGGTTATAAATAGCGTGAGGCGTGGCGTGGCGGCATGGCCAAGCCTCACGCCTTTGCGAGCCATGGCGAGTCATAGCGTTTTTAAGGCGTGACTTAAAGCGGCACAAAATATGAAAATATTTATAAATTTATATATTTATATCATATTACAAATATATTGAGTTTACAAAAAGTGTCATACATAAGGAATAAAGTCAAGAAACTATTTTTGCATGTAATCTTTTTTATTTTTATATAAAAATACGATTTTTATCGAAATTGAATTCAAAAAAGCCTCCACGCATCACGTTTTATCGCGTCTTATCACGTTTTTTCACTCCTCATCTCACGTCAAGCCTTAAGCCCAAGCCTTGGTCTATTGCGTGGCGTGGAGGTCACGCCTCGCGCCTTTGCGAGGCCTTTGCGGCGCCATGACGCGCCTTTTAGAACCATGGCTTTACATCATAAAAGATATTTCACTTTTTTTATTTTTTTTTTCTCAATTATTGCGGCATTTTTGTAATAATTTTTGTCTATTTTTTATCATTTAAAAATACACATAAAACACAATTCAATTCTAAAACTTGACAATTTTTTTTCAAAAACACATTTACTATATTAATTTTTAACAACCTTTTGCATAAAAGGTCCAAACAGAATCACGATTTTACAAGTATAATTATTTGACGTTGTACACCGTCGATTTGCGCGAATATTCGTGTCAGTTTTATGCAGGACCAAATAATTACATTTCATCCCTTATAAGATGTATCAACCGTTGATTTTAGCGTTTATAAGTTGATGATTCTTATACGAAAATAAGCACTGGATATGCACTCATCATGTTCAACGTTTGCGATGAAGTGTATTTCGTAAATCATCTTCCCAACGAAACTTCTTTAACACTCTAAATTGTTTAAACATACATTAGACGACGATGTTATGTTAGTTTTTCTTAAAAAAGAAAATTCTACTTTCGTTTTCTATCATCTTTATAAAATAAAACAAACATCAATCTCTCAAAATATGTATTTGCCTACATCTAAGGCTGCTCACTATGGTCGGTCGCCACCATAGTGGCACCGTCGGTCGCTGACTTTTTTGGTTTTGTGAATCGGCAACTCGACCGTTGTCGAGGCAAAGAAAAAGCCAAATAAGTTTGTGTTTTTTTTTGTTATGTGTATGTGTAGTATGTGTTTATATGTGTATGTGTTGTGTGTGTGGCTGTGTTTATGTGGTGTGTGGTGGCGAAGATAATGTTTTGTTTTTTTTAGTTTTTATTTATTTCTAATAAATACACAATTTATATGTTAGGTCTTTGATGTATTTTTTATTTTCATTTTTGTTTATACATAATTAATAAGTGTGAAATTGTAAGTGAAAATGTTTTTTATTTAAAGTTATTTTATTATTGTAATGTTTTAATTTTATTTGAATTATTATGTAATGTTTTATTATTATTTATATAATGTTTTTTAATTTTAATGAAATTTAAATTTATTGTCAAAAAGTTAAAAATGAACAAAAAGGAAGGTCGCCTTATAATGGCAAAAGGTCGTTTGTAGATCGTCGGAGAGAGAAAGCTGATGTGACACCGGAAAGTACAGGTCGCGACTACACACCATAGTGGGCAGCCTAACATTATACAAACTTAAAAGTTACAATTACATAAGGGTTATTATACAAAGAAGTCACCTAAAGTTTCAGAAAGTTCGTCTAAGTTACTCAAATTTTCATTTTGTTCACTTAGGTTACTAAAAGTTATAAAACTGACTTTTGAGGTTACTGAACATATAAAAATATACGTCATCCGCATCATTAACTTGTAAAACCGACTTTAAGTTATTAACATATTAAACATATGTGTTTATTTTACTCGAATTTTTTTCTTGGAACGGCAATTAGAAATTTTATTAAAAAATGTAGTAAGAAGCTGCAAGGGAAAAAGTCCACGCAAATCGATCCAACAGACAAAGAAAAAAGGAAACTGACTAAGTTCTAACCGCTACAAAACCAAACACGCAAAAACCGACGGCTGCCTGATATCAGAAGGGAGATCCCAATTTTAGCGACGCCTAAAAAAGACCTCATGGTCGAAGACCGTACACACCGATGGAAAACGTACACAAATGCAAAGAGATTAACCGGCATTCTTTGTTGTCTCTTTAATGCATTGTTCGTGGAGAATAGTTTCCGTTTTTAACATTGCATAATAACTCCAAATCGGTCAAATCGCTTGGAAAATAATATTTCCACTCTCGTAAATTGCGCGTGATTGCGAGAACGACCCTTGATAATTTCCTTGGGATCTCCTATAGCTCCAGCGTTTTTTCAGAATCTAGCTGTCAGTAATTAGAGGACAACATAATCAAGCCACGTAGAACAAGACTCTTTAGCAATGTTTAGTCATTACCCGGGGGCGTAGATCGAGACACAATTGTAGAATCATTTGCACTATGGATATTAACCTTCCAAAGAGGACGTTAGTCGATGGGTGTTAACATCCGAGTATCTTCAATGTTATCATTACCAACGATCACCATCAAATATGATCCTCTAAGAATCTCAACCGTCCATATTAATCGAATATTAATATTTACCACCCCACATTCTCAGTAACATTGTTAGAACAATCTTCAATATTCTTTTTCAACATCATCGTCCAATTTCTTTCCATACAATCCTTGACACACCCATCATCCGATTCACCAATGATTCGCCTTCTTCAAAGGAGTCACCGATTTACCAGGAGCGTTTCATTTCGGAACCCATTTGCCTCCTTCTTATCATTGATCTCCCCTTCTTATTTTTTTGTGACTCGTTTATACTTATGTTATCTCCTGTTCATTTCCCGACGCCTTGAGTCATTAATCATGTTGTGAGTTGTTGTCGATGAAGCAAAATCAGTGGTACCCAATTTGCAACTCTCGAACGTAAATGGTATCTTGATCCCTTGATAGAATCCACAGACACGAATCCATGTATTGTGAGTTTTTTTTTTGTTTTGATACATACCCTTCATTTGCAATATTTTTCCTCAGCGTTCTTATCTACAAAACCGTTTCTCCCAATTGCCTGCTATCTTTTTAAAAGCATTAGTAGTCCATGCATTGAGTGGCAAGGCATATATTTCGCTCCAGATCATTGCATCATCGGGAATGAAAACTATGTGAAACAAGTTTTCGTTGGGTTAATATACTAATTCCATTTCGTTTTTTTTACTACTGAATTATAGTGGGGTATGTTTCTTAAAAGTTTAGTAACCTAAGTGAACAAAATGAAACTATAGTAACTTAGGCGAACTTTCACGTAAACTTTAAGAACATTGATATGTGTTTAATCACATATCAATTTTCTTTATTAAAACAAGCTTAAATGACCAAAAACAAATAGAAAATACATCGTATTTGTCTGTTTTGTTAATTATATTATGCAGGTAACGGATATTCACAAAAGGACAAAAACAAAGACAAAACGGACAAAACCGAGCACGGGATTGGAAGAGCGTGAGAAAGCGAAGTCGAGGACGTATTCATTTTTAATAGGTCAACCCGTACCCGTTTTGTGGGCCGATTAATATTTGAAGTATACCAAGCCCTTATCCAAAATATTAAGCCTAATATCAAATGTCCAAAATCCAAATTCAATTTAATCAGTCCAAGCCCAAGTAATAAACCCAAGCCCAAACCACAAAACCTGGTCCAAGTCAAAGAGATAAAAAGGCGCTCAAAAACACTATTCATCCATTCCTCCCATTTTTACACTGAGACGAGATAACACAGGGTAACTCACTCTCCTTACACACGCATCCCATCCTTTCTAGAAGTCCAACGTGGCGCCTCTGACATCACAGTAGGTACGTTGGCAATCCCAAGCTCTCCCATTGGTTGGACGGACATGGAAGTGATCTAAGGGCTCCAATGGATGGATTTGGAATCAAGGGCTTGGATCAGAAGCTCAAGGACGCTCCTCTTCTTCTGGATCCTTCTCTCCTCAACTATAAATAGGGGCTTTAATCACACAGTTAGGATATCTAGTTTTTAGTGTGTTTTAGCTTAAATTTCTAGCTTATTGTATTTCTCTTTTAAAGCTTGTAAACGTTTAATCATTAATAAAATTTCAGTTTTCCTTTTAATTGTGTATTGAATTCATGTTTTACTCTTATGCAAATTTGTTTAAAATGAGTTTGGATTTCACCTAATAAGCTCAATAAACTCCTAATTACCTAATAAGCCAGTTATTATTCAGTTAAGCTTATTTAAAGCTTAATTGAATAAGCTAAGCCGTCAACTAAATAAGCTAATCATCACATCACTTAAAAAAGTCATAATAGAGGCTAAAAAGGAAGATAAGCCCATAAATGATGAGGCATAATGGGACAAATTGACCAGCTTATGAAAATAAGCTTTGGAGCTTTGCTCTAGATTATGCTCGTTACGAGCATTTATATGTCCTTGTTTGAGCAAAGGACATGGTTTTGGCTTGCACTCTTTTTACCTATTTTTAGCCTAATTTCTAGTTACGCTTATCAAACTTCCTTAACTTTGTGCTCAATACTATTAGCATAATGATGTGCTATTTATATCTTAAAGTAGCTTAATATGTTTAGTTTTAGTTTGATTTAAGTTTGTTGTGATCTGTTCATTTTAGATTTAAAACTGCTTAAATTGAAGTTAATACTGCTTATAGATTTAGCTTATAATATAGTGCTTATTTTTATGAGATTTTTGCTTATTTGTACTTATAATTCATAGTGCTTAATCTGTTTTCATAATGCAAGGCTTATTGAGGTCTGTTTTAGCTTAAAATTAGAATTTCTAGTTTTAAAGGGGTGTTTGGGATAAGCAGATTTAACATGATAAAATTGTGTTCAGTCTGACTTAGTGATCAAATTGGTTTTCAAAAGCTTTAATAAAGTTTAAATACAAGTTTTCATAAGCTTAGAATAGGTATTGTTAAGTTTGGTAGTTTGATTTGTCATATCTCAAGTCTGCTAGTTTTAAAGTTGTTCTAACAGCTTATTTGTTGGATTTATAAAAAGTAAGCTTAAGTTGTAGTTTTTGTGTTCAAAATTTGGTTTCTCATGTATCAATTCAAATCTGTTTTGAGTTTGTAGTTTGTGGGATAGCCTTTTAAACATTTTTAACTCAAATTCAGTCAAGTCTAGTTTGTTGGTTTGTTCTTAAAAGTCTAATATTGCATATCAAATGGTGGTTAGAATATAGCTTAACTTTGAT
>BQNB010140181.1:0-17451 GCA_026074375.1 Tanacetum coccineum | reverse complement strand
AATTCACCAACATTATTGTTGACGTTTTAAATCATGTTTTTCAGGAGGTCAATAAGGCACGAGGTGCAAGGGATACATTGATGGTCGTTATTTTGGAAGTCAATAGCATTAAAGATTTGGTTGCATTATATATTTGGGGAAAACGTTTGTTTTCGAACTAGAATCTTTGTATAATTTAACAATGAACTAGTATAGCTTCGGCCTTTTGTAACAAACACTTTGCTAAATCTAATGTATCAGTTTTAAACAACTCTTTTAAAGGTCGTTCTCATATCTTGTGCAATGGTACTATGAAGTAACGCTCCCAAACCCATATTCTGATGCGACCCATTTTGGGGGTGTTACACATACTCACACCATACATCATATACTTTGATGTATAAACGTTTGTAAACAATTAAGGTTAGTGTTATGTCTTTTGAAAATTACCAGTTGTACAAAATTAGCCCACATTTTACCTTATGTGGAGGCGAATGTACTTAAATGTAAACAATTCACTAAATACCACTATATCAAGCACACAACTTGGTATTACCACTAAAGCAAATAAGTACAAAGTTGGTATTACCACTAAAGCAAATAAGTACAAAGTAGAGATAATTTTTGTTCAAGAGTGCACAAGTAAAGAAACAAGTATGGATGATTGGTCAGGAACAACAGCAAAGTCTTTTTCTAACCCTATTTATGCTTATTTTGCCAGGTATTGAATTATGTTTTTGATTTTGTGTTAGTTATGTTGTTCAAATTGTTTAATATGTGTAACTTTTTAACTTACAAGACAAATGAAGTACCTGAAAATTATTTTGTGTTTGAAGTTCACTATGATGGTGTTTTCAGTGAATACCCTCTAAGGTATGAACATGGGAACACCTTAACTCTAAAGTTAAGTAAGTCAAACAAGATGCTTTTCTCTAAGATGCTAGATATGTTGTCCTACAAATTAGAATGTCAAATTTGGGTCATCTTTGTCTGTTCTCCTAGATGCAGCCTAGGTGAAGGTTTAACAATTATTGAAGATGATGGTGATATAAAAAAACTTTATGCTATAGCTGAAAAGTATGGCTTAGTTAACTTGTATATTGCCCATATCCCTGAGAACTTAGCAGAATATTATTTTAAAAATTTGACTTTAGATGCTTCTGATGAAGAAGTGAAGTCTAAAGTTAAAAGTCATGAAAAAAGAAAGCTAGATGCTTCTGCTATGTCTCCTCATGAACTTGTTGAATGGGCAGAACAAGAAGCTGGTTCACCTTACCTAAGAACTCCCCCTATTAAACCAAGAAGAAAAGGTATTGAATTCCCATGTAAGAATCTGTTTGGGGATTTTTTTGCATTGTGACAGTGTAGCTGATGAGATAGTCTTGCACAATAATTGGAAATATAAAGGCTTGTCTCTAGATGGTCCCATAGATGTTGGAGGTCCTACTACATGGTGTGATTTGGTACTTGAATGTGTTGTTGAGAAAGGTGATTCACTTGCAATTATAGATAAGGAATGTTTTTTAAACAATGTTGTATTGTTCGAGTTATATTTCTCGAAAGAGAAAAGTGTTTTTACCCCTGCTACGGATTCTTGTGCAAGTAACCTTACTCCTATTGATTGCATGGAGAGAGTCTCAAGTGAGTCGTTATGACCGAGTCGTCCCGAAGGGAAAATACAAATGGTAATGTACAGAACGAGTGTGTCTAGAAAGGAGTGAAGTCTAATTCGTGATAACATAAGATCGACGGTTGTCATAGAGACATATGTCGAGACTAAGTGTGGTCAGTATGCTAGTGAGCAATGGTAGATTTGAGTTACCGTGCGAATCGGATACCGACACTGAGAAGGGATCTTCTTAAAGATGTAAAGTTTCCAAGGCGGGTGGAAGCTAAGATGTTTAGTCCCGGGGTTGAAAATGGGGAATGGAGAAGACTTCTCCTATGTTAAATGTGCATTGCCATTGATGTATCAACCAATGGCAGTGAAGAAGACTTCTTTCCCTGAAATGGAAAGTAGTGGTAGTATAGTTGTAGCTATACCCGGATCATCGAGGATTAGAATAAGGCACTAAGCGACCCCTGACTCGAGGTTAGGTGTAGTGGTCCTTACTCCTTGACGTGACGACTTAGTGTGCGTATATAAGGGCGAAACGATTGGAGATTCCAGCCGAATGGCGACATCTGTTCCCATCCTGGAGGAACAATCAAGTAGCTAACGCCTTAAGTCGAACAATATTGAATTAGGAATGTGCATGATTGTCTCGACTTGATTATTTGAGTCATCTAAGATTGATGCGATGTGTTAGGACCATGTCGACTATACTAAATGTTGGAAATTTTGATTTTTCGTCAAATAAGCAACGAGCCCATGATGCTCAATTGTTTTCTTGATTGTTTTTTAATTATCTTTCGACAATATATGTGTTTTCTAGCGGGATTATCGCCGCCAAATTATGTAAAAAATATGCTCTACGTGTTATGTGCTTTGAATGATAATAAGCGCTTATGTTGCTTTTGTGTAGCCCATGATGTGGCTTAGGATGTGAGCGAATGGGTATATTTGCCTGAGGCTCAATGAGAGTTCAATTAGACGGGTACGCACAACCAAAAGGTCTTTTGTGAACATGGATTGGTATCCTAAAAGTCTATAGTCATTCGTGGCAAGATAAACCACAAGCATGGTCATTGTTGGTTAGGACTTAACTGTAATTAAGTCATAATTATTGTCGATCATGGCTTGACAATTAACAGGCATGATCATTGTTGGTTAGGACTTAACCGTAATTAAGTCAGAATTATTGTTGATCATGGCTTGACGATTAACAAGCATAGTCATTGTTGGTTAGGACTTAACCGTAATTAAGTCGAATTTATTATCGATCATGGCTTGACGATTAACAAGCGTGGTCATTGTTGGTTAGGACTTAGCCGTGTTTAAGTCAGGATTATTGTCAGAATGGCTTGACTATTTAGCAAGCATGGTATAATGTGATTTGGATCGGCTTGGGTAATGCCTACCCATATGTCGTTATTATTTTTTCTAAGGCTTCATGGTAAGCGAACACGATTATTTCGCTAAGGCTTTATAGTAAGCAAGCATGATTGTTGCTAAGTGTATAATGAGTGAGTGTGATAAGGTGCATAAGTAAAGCTAGGCCGAAATGTAAAGTCATCGTAAAATGACGAATATGTGATTATGTGCTTATGTGATTTTATGTGTTAGTGCTATAATGCGTTTGATAGGGTCATATGTACTCTAGAATATTTTCGCAACCGGTGGTGCATTATTTAATGAGACCGGGAGGGCGACGTGTATTTTGGTTTTGGATATTGATAAGTATTTCGGTTTTGGATGATGACGTACGCTTGGGCTTTGGTTAGCGACGTATGTTTTGGTTTTGTGCAGCGATGTGCGCTTTGTTTTGTTGGAATGATCACCAAATTAAGATTTGGGTTGATCTTTCGTTTAAAGTCTTTCGTTTAAAAATGAAGTGATTTATGTTTTGTCAGATACGTTCCGTGGCGTATTTTGCCTCTTATGACAAAGAGCGATTGTAATTAAGTTTTGATTTCATTGGTATGAATTACCATTTACTTTGTTGACTTTCTATCTGGAATAGTCAAGGCAAATATTACATTGCGTGATTTTTGCGTACGAACATGTGAATCCGCTCGATAATGAGGAAACTGTCTCACTGCAAGTGAATTTAAGATGGGTGGAATGTAACAACCGGAGTTTCACGACGCGTATGACGGTCATGGATTCGACGTCATAATTATTATTTTATAACTGCATATGAACGAACATTGACATTTAAAATTTTAATTATTGTAAATAATTATTTTCGTATTTTATTACGAATGAATTGGAGAAAATTTTTATTTCCATTCCAAGAGCGTGATTATTTTATTTTCGTCTCTTATGGCGTTTCCCCGAGTTTTTGTAAAACCCGTGTTTAAAGGTCGTGTTTTACGTGATTTAACATTTTATTAAATGTTTCAAACTAAAAATTAGTGGGACGGAATAAAAATATTTACGAAAGTGGTGTGACTCGAGTTTTGGCCGACTAAAAAAAATAACGAAACAAACACATTGTACTAGTTTTGAAAGAATAATAAGGAAGGATGGACTAAAAGTGTCAAGTGGTCAAACTATTTTCCTATAAATACCACCACATACACTAATTATATTTCTTTTACAAAAAATTTCTTCCTCCTCCCTCTCCTCACCTAGTTCGACCGGCCACCACAACACCACCTAAACCTTTGATTTTTCGACATGCATTACGATCCGACTTCAAAATATGAATCCCCTCATCATTCCTTACATATCCCACTAAAGAAACGCAACATGCAATTGGTATTTTGGTAGTTTGGGTTCGGTCCGAGTTTGATCGAAATGGGTTGGAAGTAATGGTTTTTATGGTAAATAATACATGGTAGCAAGCTTGGTTAATTGGAAAAATGTTTGGTTTTTGGTTTTGGTTTGGTCCGAAGTCATGGCTAAGGTCAAAGGGGGACGATACAAGTTTTGATCGAGTCCAATCTTGCTTTATATAACATTGTAAGTATATCTTATACTAGTGTTATTTTTATTTTTGCAATTCGATTGATTTTTGGTAATTGCATGTGATGAAATCCGAGAGATCTTGCGTCGTCTAGCTTATATTTTTTTGTTGGTTGATTGAGCGAGTTGAATATTATTTATAGACCATTTTAGATGTGTCGTGAATGGAATTTTTGGTCAAAAATGGATTTTGGAGCGTTTCGTAGCTCGTAGTTTTTGAGCATAAACTTTGGCGCGGAAAACGATGTTCGGGGTTTTGTAAAATCTAATTTTGGGTTAGAAAATATGGTAAAGGATATTTTTACGAGTGTTTCGGTAATTCGAACGTCGCGCAACTCTTAAAAACGAAGAAGTTACGGCGAAAACAAGATTTGAAAACTAAGAAAATTCCAAACAGGTATAATGGTTGTTTAGTTGCTAGCAGGATTTTAAATGGCTGATTTGAGCACTTTCGAGTCTGTTTCAGCCTTCCGGCGAAAAATGAAAGTTGTTCGAAATGTCGTTTTACTTTACCGCGAGGCTTGTTAGTTTTAAAATCGCGTAATAATATGTCAAAATTGAAAGTCAAATTCTGCACTTTAATTAAAAACATAACAAGTTTTAGTAGAAACTTGCAGGGGCATTTTGGTCATCTTCCTTTGAATTTCAGGTCTCAGCCAAAACTAAAAAGTTGTCCGGAACGTTGTTTTACATAAAATCGCTTTAGAGTCCGAGTCATGAAAATGTGATATAGTGGGTCGTTTCGGACAAGTGAGTCCGAGTCGTGAAAATGTGATATAATGGGTCGTTTTGAGCCAGGTCAGATATCTAGCTATATCTAGTAATTTTATTTATATATATATAATATAAAGTCAAAATAAAATAAAGGTCCACGTTGACTTTAGAAAGTCAACGGGTTGATTGCGAATCGTTTGGATGTTTATAAAATACAAACGCTATTATTTTACGGAGTATAACAATTAGACTTAACGATTGTTACGTTGAAGATACTTTCCAAAAATTGTAAACATGTTAATATCGCGGATATTAATCCCACACACATATATATATATATATATATATATATATATATATATATATATATATATATATATATATATATATAATCAAAGTCAAATAAAGTCTAACGTCGACTTTTGAAAGTCAACGGGTTGATACAAGACTCGTTGGATGTTTATAAAAAAAATAATAAACGCTATTATTATTACGAGAATAACAATTTAGACTTAACGACTTTTACGAACGAAGGTGATTCTAAAAATAGCAAATTTTGTAATAATCAGGATATAACACCGATACGAGTAAATGATAACCAATTTGAGCGTCGAATGTGCGATGAAATAAATAAATATTATTATAAATATAATTAAATGACGGGACTTACTAAAAATGGTAACTTTCCGAGAATAACAACTTTCTAAAAATAGAGAGTTTCCGAAAATAGAATGTTTTTAATAAAGTATTGTAACGTGTAAGTAAAAGAATGATCGTAACTCAAATACGTAGGGTTTAGGATCTAGGACGCGCAAGTGGATTTCTCATCACATGTGTATGTATATCTAAATCGTTTTAATAGTTGCGATGTATGCATTATTCGATCGTACTTTATTATATAGTAATCGAGCGACATAAATTATAGGTCGCGGTTGAGTTCGTTGTTGAGACATCTTTGGATTGTTTTGGTTATTTTGGTCTTCGGCTTAGATCAAGGTGAGTTCATAGCCTCGCTTTGAACTGTTTTAAATGTTTTAAAACCCGCGAGGGGGACACATGCGTGTTTTGAAAAGTGAACGCAATGTGTTTTGATATGTGATATGATTTCATGCTATGAGTTTATGCCTTTGACTGTGTACTTGTTAATTACCGAGGGGGTAAGCGCTGAATGCATTAAATAGATCTATTGGGTTTGACAGCCCTATCCGGGGTATGAATCCTAATGTGAACACCCTGTAACAGACATTTTGTATTGAGAAAAGGGCTGTGGCATATCACCCGGTCACTTATTTGTCTATAATGATAAATGTGTTAAGGTTCGGTACATGGGCTCATACAAGATGGAAATGTTGTGTGGCTTGCCTAGCTAGCAGTCATACTTGTTTTGTGGAACCAAAGATTGCGTTCTTATTGTTGTTTGTAAACTCTATAAATTCACACAACGTTTTGTTGACGTTTTTAAGCATGTATCTCGGGTATTGGTGCTATTGATGGCTTGGATGGAACTAGACGCAGATATCAAAGACCGTGTCTCGGTGAAATGTTTATTTATTTAAACAAAATGATGCTTTAGAAAAGAAGTCGTGTCATGACTTTTTGATATGAAGTTTTAAGTTAATTTGGGACCTTGTAACTCTGATGTTCTTCACGTAAATAAAATAATTTTTTTTATAAACGTATCATTGAACGTTTACTGGGACTCGTGTGCATGTATTATGAAGTAGCACCCCAAATGTTGCATTTCGCTGCGTATCGTATTTTGAGGGTGTTACACAAAAACATTCATTTTAATAAACACCATAACTTTCATTTGGATTAACCAACATAAGATCCATACAATTTTCATAAACTACAAACACAACATTCAAAAGACAAAACAAACATAAAAGATTACCAATAAAACAAAAGAAAGCATCCCCTTTCTTAACTAAAATTGCTTCAACCATCCATCAGCTCCATCTCTGCTTCTTTCATCTCAATCTCCTCCTTTGCCTGATTAATGAGGTCATTAATCCCTATCAGCCTTGTGTTTTAAACATGCCTATCATCCTTAAGCCCTATTAAGGTGTCATAAACTTCTCCCTGATCCTCAAGCACTTCCATTTCAGCAATGAGTGCATTCAGCTAACCAATCAAATTCCTTGAATTTTGGGCTTCTTCACTCATTCGGGTAACAAAACGGCATTTTTCAGCAATTTGTTGACCCTTGAAAAATGTCATATAACCGTCAACAGAAGTTTCACCCATAAAATCAACGAGATCATCGATCACACGCCTTGCAACTTAGTTAAACATTGTTGATGAGATGGGATAGATATTGAGATTGTGAAATAGAAGATATTGAAAGAAAATATGAGTGGTGTTGAAGTGAGTGATGAGATGGAAAAGATAGATGTAGGTATATAAAGACCTTTTTGTGGTGAAGAATAACTTAGGAAACCATCATTGCTATGGAAACTGTTGGAAAATAGATTGTAAAAGACTTAATACTTGTAGTATAACAGTTAAGTCTGGTAGTATTAGTAAGTTCTGGCAGTACTAAGTTAATAATGTCAGTACTAAGTTAAGTATGGCAGTACTAAAGTTAGTACTGGTAGAGTAGCAGTACTATAGTTAGTATTGGTCATATTTAGTTAAGTCTGTTCTAGTTAAGTTTGTTTATGTAACAGAATAATAATAGTTATCTTAGAGATATCTTAGGTGTAACACCCCCAAATTGGGTCGCAGCGGAATGATGTGTATCCGGGAGCGTTACATTATAGATCAATAGCACAAGATATGAGAACGACCTCTAAAAGAGTCGTTTAAAATACGATACATTGGATTTATTGAAATTGTTTAATACAAAGCACAACGGCTTAAATTGTTCAACACTTGATAACAAAGATTTTAGATCATAACAATATCCCATTATGTAATGACTCCAAATCTTTAATGCATGACTCCCAAAAGACTATCCCAATGTATCCTTAGCACCTCGTGCCTCATTGACCTGAGAAAAACATGCTTAAAACGTCAACATAAAGTTGGTGAATTCATAGGTTTATGTAAAATGTAATGTAGGACCGTAAGATTTTCAAGTGTATGATAATGCAACATATGCAAACATCACAAATGTAATTACGTTTCCCTAAGCTCATGACACCGAAGCTCGACATGTATGAATGCAATATAAATATTGCCACATTGCCCGTGATGATGTTCTAACCCGCAACATCCGTATCCGACATGGTATACATCCGTTGGTTCACTCCGTGACACCAGTGAGAGCTACTCACCCGGATGGGGATGTCAACCCCAAATAGATCTATTTATAACATTCGCGCTCACACAAAGTAATTGACAGTTCATGATAATGGGCTCAAAGGGTTATCGCTACTTAGGCAAACACGTAATCATGATAAAATGTACACTTACGTCCAATTTGTAAAAGAAAGCATGTTTCTCACCCCATAAGTTGTAAATCATTGATATAGTAAAAACAGGGGCTAAAAAATACGAACTCACTTAGCAGGTGGTAGTGATGAAAATAATTCATAGTGAGTGAATCGACAAGCGAGTTAGAATGCAATCCTAATTAACATAGGTCGTATGAATACTATGCACTTTAAATAACCAATGCCATACATAATTCTATATAGTTACATCTCCACCTATAAGTGTTTGTTTAATTTATAAAATTAAACATTGATTTGCATTTGTAAAAATAAAATGTTCATAATCCGTATTGTGAAAAATGTTTATAAATTGCCCAACAATCTAATCTTTATGAAATGTAATTGTTTTACACTTTTAGATATTGTATTAATAACATTATATAATTTAGTTTAATTGATTTCACAAAAATAGTGCACAAGTAGAAAATTAGTGCATAAAGTTTTATAACCTTTATATCTTTTTCGTTTCAATACCGTTTTGCATATTCTTTACATCCGTGGTCTCGTATTTGAATGATGTATTAAAATATCATATTGTAAATACTATGTTACTGATGTACAGTAACATTTAATTCGATTTAATAAATTATATAAAAATACTTTTATATATAATTGTTTTAATATTTAAAAGTAGGTTACTTATTCGTTTTTACCTCCGTTTAAACAAGTTCTTATGTGTATGGTTTAGTATTTGAAAAAATTAATCAACCTTTACATTTATATGTGCACTTGTTAATGTTGTGAACAGTAACAGTGCATGGGTAATTTATAAAAATACTTTTTATAAATATTTATTGGTTGAAATCGTATAATAATCATATTCATCGTTTTAATTCGGTTTTTAGTGTTTCTTTCGCCCACGTCTTTGTAATTTAAAAAAAAAAAAAGGGGGGGGTTTTCTTTATCCAACAAAAATATTTTTTATCAGCCTATGTTGTGAACAGTACCCAGTCTTTTTGTTAAACTACTTTTATGAAGTTACCTTTTGTTTATTTATAAATGTAAATCTTGTAAATATCACAACTCCTTCGTTATTTATCGGATTTTCAAGTTTCTTATGGATTTAGAAAGCTATTGATATGTATTATTTTATAAAATTATCAAATAATTTTCCCCAGTTACTGTTTGCTACAGTAACTTCGATTTCTTTTATAAAAATACTTTTATAAATGTAAATCTTGTAATTATCACAACTCCTTCGTTATTTACCGGATTTTCAAGTTTCTTATGGATTTAGAAAGCTATTGATATGTATTATTTTATAAAATTATCAAATAATTTTCCCCAGTTACTGTTTGCTACAGTAACTTCGATTTGTTTATATAATCTTTTAAATAACTTGTTTTTATGTGTAGATAACTTATATATATTATCACAAGTTCTCTAATTTTACAAAATGCACATCTTGTGTATACATTAGGTCTTTTATATTATGAGTAACATATCATGTTCATATGTTTAGACATTTATAAACTTGAAAAATATTCCTAGGTGATGATGTACACTATACGACATATATGATGCATACATTGATGAAAATAACTAGATTAGGGTTTTGTGTTGACCTTTGATGCGTGAATGAGATGAGTTATTAACAAGATTAAACCCTTGTGGTTCAATCCCTAGTTCGAACACCTTAGATGAAACCCGAATTTCCAAAGAGAACACCCCAGCTTCGAACCACCTGCTTACACCCTACACGAACCAACCAGCTTCCAATATATCTTCTATATGCCCACTAGTGATCTTAGTACACTCAAACAATTTGGAAATTGAAAATATGAAAGGTGTGGGGTGGCTGTTTGATTCGTGAGCAAGAGAGGAAAAAAAATAGAGTTTCTGCTATGATTTCTTGTAAGTAATATGTGTGTGTGTCCCATACTCTATGAGCACTATTTATAGCAAAGCATGAGCCCTTGATACCACTCCTTAGCAAACCATCAAAGGTTTTGAGTGTTTGATGTTTGCTCGGCAGATTTGAGTTGAAAAGAGGGGACAAAGTTGAGTTTTTAATGGTTAAGGACATAGCTATGTGTTGTTTATTATTTAGGGTTAAGACATTGTTGCTTCCTTTAGTAACATGGAATGTCATTAGTCATTTCAATGTCTTATGGTTTCTTCTCCTCTTGTGATTATTGCCGTGTATATGGAGAGACAAAGTGGGAACAAGGAATGTTGTTAATGTGTTTAGTACAAGACTAGGGCTAGGGACAAGTTATGGCTTGTAAGAGATGATATGACCACTCTTTTATGCTTGGTTATGGTTCCCTTATGTTCCTTGTGTTTAGCCGTGGGTTGTGAAATAAAGAGGAGACAAAAATTGAGTTTTGATCCATTGGGTAACAAGAACTATTGTTTATGTGAGTTAGTGGATAGTTGGTGGCTCTTTTGATTTAATTTCAAGCATGAATGCATGTATATGATGAAATTTAGTTATAGCATAGAAAGGAGTAAGTATTTATGAGATTTTTGGGTATTATAGGTATTAGTGGGTATTTGTTGAAGTGTAGGTGGTTTTATAGTTTGCCATGCATGCAAAAGTATAGTTTTATTGCGTTACGTAAACGTTTTACGTAACCAACTAAAATAAAAAGTGTAAAGTTATAAATTATCATCCTAATAACTTTATAACTCTTACTTGACGTAAACATTTAATTGTTTGATACCCGTTTACGTTAAATGATCATTTTTAGTTTACGCGATTTAGCTTAATCGCAAAAATTAAAAGCGAATGCGTAAAAGCCTAAAAATAAATAATGAAATATATGAAGTCGTAATTGACCTGAAAATGCGAGATGTTACACTTATGGACCCCACTAGCATGTGCAAACAAGCTAGAGCTTGTTAGATAAGCTCTTTTGAGCAAATTTTTATCCCTGTTTAAGCAAGGGGATTTGTAAGTTCACATTTTCCATGTTGAGTCTAATGTTTATATAGGATTTTTGCTCAAAAGTAGTTTTAAGGTCTGGTTTATGCTCTATGTTGAGTCTAATGCAGTAATACCTAAGATAGGTTAAGTTTGTTGGTGCCTTTTAAAAGTTTGGTTAACCTGTCAAAGTCTAGTTCTAAGTTTGATAAGTCAATCTTTCAAAAGCAAATTCAAATATGATAAAGTAGGTTTTAGCTTCTTAAACTTCTTTTATAAGTAGTTTGTAATCCATACTTTATCTGTTTCAGCTTATTTCTTGCTTTGAACTTATTTTGCTATCTTATTTAGAGGCCTGCATATCCCTATTGTCCTTTTAAGAAAAACCAAAAAGTGTGAGATTTGTATAAACAGCTTTTTCATTAGCCTTTTTTATAGCTTATATGTATTTTAAACTTTCTTATCTTTGCTGATTTAGATAGCCCTTAGGCAAAGTTTTTCAATGCTATCAGTTGTTAATCCATAAGGATCTATTTAGAAGCTTAAAAATAAGCTCAAAGGTGCCTTCTTGGTCTGTTTTCATAGTTTATAGGTCAAAAGTGCATATAGCTTTTCAAGTGCTTATCTAGTTGTTTTCTTTGCTCATTTTTGCTCATAGATGCTTATTAGGTTTGTTTAGTTATCTGTTTTTGCTTATTTTGCATTTACATTTGCTTATTGTGTTCTAAATAAGCCAAGCTGTTAGCCCTTTATTCTTAGTGTAAAAATAAGTAAATTATCTGTTTTCTTTGCTCTTTTCCAGCTTATTTATAAGTTTTCATAAAAAGCCCTAGTTATAGAAAATACTTAATTTTGTATGTTCTTTAAGTTTTAAAAAAAAGAAAAAAAAATAGTTTCACAAAAAGGGAAGCCACATGTTTCGAACCTGTGACCCCCTCCCCCCTTCACACACATACGTCCAAAACAAACACACATTAACCAGCGGCACCAGTAGGGCCATCTGGTTATCATTCACACCATTTAATTTATATACCACTTTAGCCCATTTGCTTATCAGAACTTTGCAGCTTATTTCCAGCTTATTTATAAGCTGTTTTTCAAAACTAGTATTTTTAATTAATTTTTCTTTATAAAACTGTTTTTAAATCATAAAAAATTATTAAAAAGTCAAAAAAATATAATTCTTTTTTTTAAAATTTTCTTTTATCATTTAGGACTTAGGAAAATTAAAATTACATTTGTAGGGTTAAACTTTTAGAATTTCGTTTTTTAAGTCGCGTTTTTACGTTCCCGTTTTTAGGTTTTAGCTTAAGTTGCTTTTGTTTTAGGGTTTCTTTTACTTGTTTGTGCATTATATTTCTAGAAATAGAAAACCAATCCAATCTTAGATCATTCAAGCATAAATTATTAAATGTAAACTCGATTTTCAAATTCACGCCTCGTCGGGAAACGACCCAGGAGATTTTAGATATTGCTTTGGTCAAAAGTAATTTCTTTGAATCTTTTGGAATACATATACTATATATTTGATATAATCACCCCTAAAAAGGCAATTATCACTAACACTGTTTCATAAACTTTTTGGGGGAGATACATGTTACTTAAGTTACTTTTACTTATGGACGCAAGTGCTTAAAAATGTATGCTTATCCTGATATTAATATTGCCTAAGTATCACTACGGCCATTAAGTCCCCTAAATCATGAACCGTTAATTATTTTTTATGAAGTAAATGCGAATGATGTGAATAGATCTATTGGGACTGACAATTCCCGTCCAGATTTTGGTACCTACATGGCCAGCAGACGCATTTAACATTTGAAGTAATACTTAGGTGTTTGGTAGAACATCAATTCTCAGGGCACAAATCTGGTTAGGATTTGTATAATACGTTAATGTTCAGGTGTCATGAGCTTAGTGCAATAATAAATGCTTTCGACTTTTGAATGTACATCATTAGTCAATTATAACTGAAATCTTATGATCCACTAAACTGCTCGTTGAAGCACTATATTGATTTCTATAACATTACTTAGCTTTACTTAAACACTGCTTTATTTACAAACCTACGAATTTCACTTAACATTATTTGTTGACCATTTTTAGCATGTTTATCTTAGGTCCTAAAGGTGTTGTCTTGGAAGGAAGTCGCATGACATATTTTGAAGACTTTTCACATCATTACCATTCAAAATCTTTTCTTTAAAAACGTTTATGTAATGTATAAATGTTGGCACCTCTCTTTTGCTAACTCAGATGTTATAATAAATTGAATGTGTAACTTTTCAAAAATATCTCATTTAGAGGTCGTTTTCTGTAACTTGTACTATGTGCTATGAAGTAGCACCCCCGGTTACCTTCCATTGCTATCCGATTTTGGAGGTGTTACAGATTGGTATTAGAGCACTGGTTATAGAGAACTAGGTTGCATTTGTAAATCCTGACTATAAACTACTATATTATTTATATATATATATATATATAAATATAAATATATATATATTATTTTATATATATATATATATATATATTTATATATTAGGAACCTCTTATTGCCTTACTTAATATCCGTGCATGTATACTTCCTGAATACGTATACCTATTCACTAGAGCATCTGTCGATCTCACATATATTCTTACTATCCGACTCTGAAGACGAGTTTAAACATCCATCCCATACTTTCAAAAACGCCTACGTCATCTCATGACCCGTGTCTTAGAAGCATGCCGACTAATTCGAACACTACTTTAACCCGTCACCTCGTAAAATACCATCTTGGAAACACAACTTTTAAAATCTGAAAGGATATAAAAGAAAAGCTCGATGGAACCCTAACATTGTTATAGATAATGTTAATGTTTAAGGAGATATTCTTCCTCTTTTGCCTAGTGAGGCCTAATTCAAAGACTTCTCGGACTATATTCCTTAAGAGATTTGTATTAGTACTTACCCATAAATTTCGTTGTAATATGTGGATGTTTTATTTTAATCTTTCTATAAATTTATGTGTCATGACGATTTCGTTGGTTACGCTTTAATTCTCCATTTTTTAAACTATGAAAGCTACCCCATAAATTGTATTCACCTTATAAAGATTTTCATAAATCATCCTATAAACCATTTTCCTACCATTTCATAAACAATTTTGCTATAGTCTTATAAACTATTTTGCTGTCATCCTATAAGCTACTTTGCTTTCATTTTATAAACTATTTTGCTATATTATAAAACCATTTGATACTATCTTGTACATAACACTAGTTTGATGAAAATGAGCATTACATCGCTAGTCCTCAATTATACATATCATGATCACCTATGTATAATTCAGGAAGGACCATGTTATGCTGGGAGTAGTCATCTTAATAAATTTTGAAATCAATTTTCTACTTATATTTCTAAAAAGTAAAATTTTGTATGTGTATACATAATTATTGCAAGTACCTTCACCTTTTCTCGAACACCTTGCCAGATGACGGCACTGTTTGAACTCTGAGGTCAGAGTTCCCTTAATGGCGGTAAACTATAACAATTTATAATTTCTTGGTCATTATTTAATCTTATACTTGCGCTATTTATTTTAATTTTACATAAAATTTACTTTTTCGGTTAACCGGATAGGTTATCTTGCGTTCGTATTAAAACATATATTAAACGCGAACCCGACTTTAGACTAAATATTAGTCTACATGCTCGACGTATTTTTATTATTTCGGATATGTATCCTAGATGTTGTAATTTTATTTTTAACATTTATGTTTACTCTTCGTGGTTGCGTCTAAACTTTTGCAATATTTTACCTTTTTACCCGTTAGCCCTGAAAAAATACCTACTTATTCAAATTTATACAAAAACTAACCAATACCCCCTTCCTCATCACATATATTCAGCACCCAAATGGACAAGAGTCCATGTGGTGATTAAGCCTTCATATGTGTCCTATTTTAGATGATAGTGGGACACATGTAAACCCAATTATGCATGTCTTAAACTCACTAACACCATCTCACTTTTCTCATGGATCACTTGTCTAAACAAACTCATATCTTTCTCCTTTTTGCTCTTTATGTGACGTCCCACATATGCCACCAACACCATTTCCATATCAAGAATTCTATAGTAATATTATTCATAGGTTGAAGGGTTTTGGAGCTAGTTATAGTTCTTGGTATTAAATCACTTCAAGCAATCTTCAAGACCATAATATTCAAGAGTTTATAGTTATGTTCATCATGGTTAATTATAGGTTCATGCAAGTATATCTAAGGGTTATTTGGTTGGGTTAAAGAGCTAGCTAAAAACCTTGCATTGATTATTGTTGTATTCTTCATCCATTTTCTTCTTGTAAGAGTTATTATTATTTTTGTGTTGGCTTGTAGTTTATTTATATTCATAAATATAGTTTTTGAGTTTTTATGTATTTTATACATTCTATATATGTAATTGTAGAGTCTAGCATTGTACTTAAAATTTTGGATCAAGAAACTTGGTAAAAAGTTTATTTGTAACACATTTGATTTGGGCAGTTTAGGTCAGTAGGTTAGAAAGTATATTCAGAAAATATCTATGGACCATGAGGATTAGATAAAAATATAGACATGTAGCGCTATGTTTTAACTTCATTTTTCCAGGTGGCACTCGTCATGACGATACCCGATGAATTAATTAGAAAATAACCGGTAAAAGTTATCGGAAACTACACACTAGTTTCAATGAGCTATAACTCTTAAAAATTGAATAGAAGTCAATGTTGGTCTAAATATAACTTGTAGATGACTGTCTAACTTAAATTTTGATGTTTGAACCAGTCCTAACGGACTTTCGGTTTAGGAGATACGACCGTTTTCCCGAGATTCTAGTAATCTGGAAATCAAATAGCATTGACACTTGTTAGTAAAATTACCATTTGACCCCATTTATATAAAAACCAATGTGGTCGGACCAACATATCAGAAAAATAGACTCATTTACCTTTTCGTAGACGTAAGAAACAAACGGTTTAGGAATTGTGGGCTATTGAAGTAGAATAAAACTGAAAATCCTTATCAACCCATATGTTTTGGGCTTATAAATATTAACTTGGACATTTTTGGGCCCAAATGTGTTTATAAAAATTAAAAACTCTAAGTACAATGCTAAATCTATATAAAAACTTATTTATATTTATTTATGTAATATTTATAAATCCTAAGACGCGACATTATTTTTAGGTTGCATTTAGGATTTTTCCTGACTCTCGACGCTTATTTCTTGTTATCTTTATCGTATTGCTTAAAGGTGAGTTCATAGCTCCACTTTTACTCATTTACTGTTTTATAAACTTTTTGGGGGAGATACATGCTAATTAACTTACTTTTACTTATGGACGTAAGTGCTTAAAAATGTATACTTATCCTGATATTATTATTGCCTAAGTACCACTAGTGGTATTAAGTCTCCTAAATCATGAACCGTAAATTACTTTTTGTGAAGTACACGTGAATGCTGTGAATAGATCTATTAGGACTGGCAATCCCTACTAGGTTCTGGTACTTACATGGCCAACAAACGCATTTAACATTTGAAGTAATACTTAGGTGTTTGGCAAAACATCAATTCTCGGGGCACAAATGTGGTTAGGATTTGCATAAGACATTAATGTTCAGATGTCATGAGCTTAGTGCAATAATAAATGCTTTTGACTTTTGAATGTATCATTAGTCAATTATAACTGAAATCTTGTGATCCACCAAACTGCTCGTTGAAGCACTATATTGATTTTTATAACATTACTTGTTTTTACTTAAACACGGTTTTATTTAAAAACCTATGAATTTTACTCAACATTATTTGTTGACCATTTTTAGCATGTTTATCCCAGGTCCTTTAGGTGTTGTCTTGGAAG
>BQNB010140180.1:7239-17451 GCA_026074375.1 Tanacetum coccineum | reverse complement strand
TTTTTTCGGTTATAAATGTTCGGAATCGGTTTTTTTCGGTTATAAATTTTCGTTATCGGTTTTTTACCGGTTCGGTTTATCTTTAAACTATCACATATTTTTAATGCCGCTTGCACGGATAAATTTATAACATGAGCAACACAACGGGAATGAAAAAAAGTACCATCTAAAATATTATTGGATGCATTATCTAGTGAAATCGTAAAAACTTTATTATCTAAATTATATTCAATTAAAGTGTCATGTAAAAATAGCTAGACTCGCTAAAAAACAAATGTTTAAGGAATTACACCTTACTCGTATCAAAAACTCTAGCCGCCCTCCCTTTCATGGCGATTCCGTTTGATCTTTCCTTCTTAATTGTTTGATTTCCATTCATTGAATATCACTCGCTGGGGCAGTCCAAGTATCCGTCGGTTATAGAAAACACCATATTTTATCTAAGAAAACTATAATAATATCTTTTCAGCCGTTTCCCATAATTTAAAAGATCACTTTAGAGTAGTACGACTTACATGTTGATACCGCGGTTGTAGCCTCCTTTGTTGATTTCGTAAGCTTGAAGTTGTTCGAAGTGGTTGAATCGGAAGCGCTTGTTGAATGACAACTCGTAAAATCAAGTTCGAATACCGCATCATATTCAAATATAATAGTACCCGGGACCATCCGCACCAATATGTACCTTGTGGCGTATCATTTTGGCTAACCGCATTACTACCGTTCTTATATGAGTCGGTTCTCTTTTTAGTTTGTAGTGTGAGAGCAGGGGTTATAAATTTCATACATATCTTGCAAACACGCCTTTTCCACCCATCGATATTATATGCATTATGTAATTAGACCAAACATCGCCTTTTCTCGTAGTTGTCTAATTCGCACCCATCTTCATTTGTGTAAATTTTCTCGACCATGGTAGTAGAAAGGAAGGCATTAGTGGAAGCTTGTTGTGACTGTGAGTTTTCATTATAGCGGCCGATTTGTGAAATTAGAGTATATATATCACGGATTAGAATGAAAAAAGAGAGATTTGTGTGGAGTGTTTTTGACGTGTTTTCAACCCAAACACCATTAATGTATTTACAGTACTAAGCCATGCCCTAAAATCATCAAAAAACACAAAAAAAAACGGGTATAAACGGCTAGTAGCCGTTGGGATTTTTTTTTTTAAAACCGAAAATAACCGGTTAAAACCGGTTTTTTTTTAAATGTAACGTCTAGTTTGACTTCCATGTTGACCAGTTTTTTTACCCGGTTAAAACCAGGTTTTTTTTAAAAAAATATTAACGGTATAAAAAAATTTAAAAATTAAAAAAAATTACAAAACCGGGGTTTAACCGGGTTTTTTTTTGAAAAACCCGGTTTTAATACAGGGTTAAAAAACCGGTATCGTAAAAAAACCCGGGAAAACCGGTCTAAAAGGGTTTCGTTATAAAAAAAACCGGTTCGGTTAAAAAAAACCGGTTTTTTTAAAAACCGGTTTCTGTTTTTTATACCGGTTTTTAAAAAAACCGATTAGGATTTGCACCACTAGTCCTTAGTCCATGATTAGTCCATGTATTGTCCAAGAATCATAATATCCAAATGTGTACACACTTATTTATTCATGTACTTTCATATGTAACTTTTTATCCCTTTTACTTATATATGCTTTACATAACTTAACCAACACTTATTTAGTGTATATGATTGTTTCATAACATGATCCATAACATTCATATATCATATAGCAAGGTTTACCAAAACCATAAACAAGAATAAAAACCATTTTTCATGTAGATAATTTCCTTAGATGGTGATTAACTATACAAACATTATATATGCATAAAATCACATAAGTAAAGAGATTAAGGGTTTTAGGTAACCTTAATATGAAGTAAGATGATGAACAACACAATCTAAACCCTAGTTTAGATGACAAACCTAAGCTTATAACACCTTAAAAACCCTAATTTCACCAAAACCCTAATCTTAAACCTTCTTGGTTTAACACTTGTAAATGCTTAACCAATCCTTGTAAACACCTTAGGTTATCTTAGAAATGATATAGGAACACTTAGGAATGTGGTAAATAAAATTTGTATGGTTTGTTTATGGTGTTTGAGGTGAACCGTGGGTGAGGAGAGACCAAGAGAGAAATATGTGTGAAATTTTACTAAGGAAATAAGTATGTGTTTGTTACTTCTATTAGCTAAGGCATTATGTACTCATAGGACTAGTCAAAGACATAAGAGGTCTTAAGGGAAGTTTTGGTCTCATTTTCACTATTAGGAATAGTAAGGAAAATAAGTCTTGGTTCCTAAATCATGAGAACATCCCATGAAAATAAGGAATGATGTTTGGTAGATGTTATTTTTGGTTCTCATCTCTATAAATCCGGCCATATATGTGTACATGTGATGCTATTTTATAAATTTTAAGTATTGGGTACAATTGTGGGTATTTGTTGAAGCGTAGAAAAGTTTTGGTGGTTTCGGAAATGCCTAAACGTATTTTATCACGAAACGTAACCAATAAAAATAAAATGAAAAAGTTAATAATTATCCTCAAAATAATTACTTAACACTTGCTTGATGTAAACATTTAATTGTTTGATGCCCGTTTACATTCGCACACTAATTTTGCTTACGCGATTTACTTAAACGATTACGATTTAAAAAGCAAACTCGTACAATACTTAAATATAATAGTGATTTATTGAACGTCGTAAATGACCGTATAACACGGGTGTTATAAGTCGTTCAAGAGAGGGTTGGAGAATTGACATTACTTGTCGAGCTCCGCGAAGATAACCCGAAGCTTCTTTGCCCCTGTTAGCCTTAGCATAAAATGATCACCTACAAAACATCAAATGAAGTAACGGTAAGCATAAAGCTTAGTGAGTAAACGAAGTATATACTAAATTCATGAAATTACAAATATGTACAAATCTTACTTCACTTGAACTTGAATTGTGGCATGATCGTGAATTCCATTTACAAAATATAAGTTCCATTTAAGAAAATAACATGAAATATGACCACACGGGTATTCATAAATACTTGACATGATAATATGGTCACTTGGGTCAACATGATTACTTAACGTGATAATATGACCACTCAAGTCAACATCAGTACTTGACATGATAATATGACAAATCGAGTCAATCTGATAATATGAATACTAAGGTCAACATGAGTACTTGACATGATAATATGACCACTTTGGTCAACGTCATCACTTGACGTGATAACATGACCACTCATGTCAATATGAGTACTTGAAATAATAATATGACCACTTAAGTTAACATGATTAGTTGACGTGATAATATGACCACTCAGGTCAACATGAGTACTTGACATGATAATATGACCACTTATTGCATAATATCATTAACATCAAAATCATAAAACAAACATAACGTGAAATCATAGCATAAAGTACATCATTATAAACTTGTCATATCATAAACGTGAACAAGATAAATAAGATGTACATGAATTGCGGGTATATAACTTACGTACTTACTTTTAAACTAAGTTACTCACCTGAGTCATGCAGTGCAATTTGAATGATCTCGAACATGCTTCAAGCACCTATATGGCTATATCATGATATATGCACATATAGGCTGTTAACACATAAATTGACATCCAACATGAACATGACATAAGAAGCTAGTTACATAAACACGAACATGGTAAATTTTGAAACAGTAAAATGCTGTTTTGAGGGCCTAAATGACTCCGAATGGCCAAAAAATGACAGGGCTCTTACTCATGAGAAGAGTCTTGACCGTTGGGCCGTTTCCGAGCTGGTATAAAAGTTTCGGAACAATCCGACACAAAAATTATTTTTGCGGCTAAACAGTATTTTGCGGCAAAACAAGCAAAACGCAATGAGATTGTGGTCAAAACGCAATGATACTTGTTGTCAAAACGCAATGATATCTTCCTCAAAACGCAATGAAATTTTTCTCAAAACGCAATGAAATTTTCCTCAAAACGCAATGAAATTTTTCTCAAAACGCAATGAAATTTTTGCTCAAAACGCAATGACACTTGAAGTCAAAACGCAACGAAACTTGGGTCAAAACGCAATGTGTAGAAAATTTTGCCAGCGTAACGTTTAGTCAAAACGCAAGAGTGGTCTTCAAAACGCAACCTGTATATCAAAACGCAACCCTATATGCTCAAAACGCAACCTGAATTCTCAAAACGCAGCTTGTTGTCGAGCAAAACGCAATGAATTAAATCAAAACGCAATGCTTGAAATTTTTTGGCAGCGTAGCGTTTTAGTCAAAACGCAATAGAAATCTTCAAAACGCAACCTGTATGCTCAAAACGCAACATGAATATGCTCAAAACGCAATATGAATATGTTCAAAACGCAATATGAAGACTAACAAAACGCAACACTTTTAGCTTTTTTTTTTCTAATCCACTTCGAACCCAAAACACAAACAAACCACGTCTCTTTTTTTGTTATGATTTGCGAACCAATAAGCACAAAAAAATCACGTACACCCCCTATTTTGTTTTTATGAATTCGATCAAACAAAAAAATAAAATAAAACAAACAATCACTTTTGGCTCTGATACCAATTGTAGGATCCCTAGATCATTCCACGGATTAATCACAAGATCAATAGCACAAAAGATTAAACATTAAAGAACTTTTTGATTGAAAGAAACAAGAGTTGCTACAAACCCTAAAGATGAAAAATATTATGGAGTAGCTAACCTAAAAAATGAAGAAAAAATGGCTTTATATAGCCTCTCTAGACCTAGTATAGACCGGCCTAGGGCCTTGGCCTTTGGGCTTTGATGGGCTTTTTCATTAATGGCCCGTTTACATAATATTACACGCTTAAACGAGCTAAACTTTTGTCTTGTATCTTCGAGTGACCGAAGCTTCTTTGTTCGGGTCCATTTATGTGATCCTAACACAAGGGTGTGGGGTAGTTATATGACCGATGAGATCATCATAACTATAACAAACGCAGTCTAAAAACAAGGGTTATCATATTGCCTCCTATCACTTAGCAAATCCTAATCACACGAATGCGATCTCACTTGCAGTCTCGGGATACATAGCTAAAACAAGTTCTAGAATCTATAATACTACTGATACACTCTAAGAAGCATTAAAAATGAATGTTTTTATTCCTAAAGATCTAGGGTGAACCTCACATTTTGTGGGTGGAATTTTTTAGTGGTAGGGTTTTTATGCTAATCATATAACTCCTATCTAATGAGACGCTTCTAATACTACAGTTTCATCGATATATGCCATAAAAAATTTAAATTTAAGCTAAAATTATCGCCCTAAACTATGTATCGGTATATTGCATATTTTTTTAAAAAACAAAGCAAATGCAAATAAAAGAATAATTTACAAGGCTTTTATTACCCCCTACACTTATTTTGAACATTGTGTCACCAATGTTTATAAGTACCCGAAAACGAATAAAGGGAGAAAAAATAAAAAACGAGAGAAACTAATACTCCCCTGGTTTGCTCAATATTGGAGAAGAAATGAGATGATCCAGCTAAATCTTCATCCAAGAATCGTCCAAGTGAAAATCCAATGAACTTCCGGACTCTCCTTATCTAATATAATCTGAAAATCAAAGACAAAAACAACTATACCCAATGTAAAATCAAACCAAGAGAGATCATAACAAAATGTAATTCCATACTTAGAAACAAACTAAAATAAATGATAGAATACTTGTGACACGAATTATAAATCATATACAGGAAAATTTGGATTTTAGAAATCTAGAAATCATACAAAAATAAGTTTTTAAATTTATGAAAAACACGGTTTTTCCTTTTTTGCAGGCCTGGCGCCGCCAGGAATTAATCCTGATGCCGTCAAGATCACCTGACAGGAATTACATTTTTGTTAACTGGAAAAATTTCTGAAAAAATCCTATCTTTTGATGTCCAAATTTCATGTAGAAATTCACAAACATACCGGAAAGTATCTAACACAAAAAAACAATAGCAAACAAAGCATGCATAGCAATTAACCATAAATCATCACACAATCAATTTAGGTTCAAAGTAACCTCATATAATTTCCCCTATACTTATTTGATGAAAAGTACCTTTAATCACTAATGAGAGGAAGTTAAAAGCAAAATAAAGCATAATTACATATCAAACCAATCATGTAACGATTCATAATCAAAAACTAGCATGCAAACAACCTAAAAATTAAAATCACAAGAAAATAAAGCAAGTAAATAAAAATGTTCGGGTTGCCTCCCGAGAAGTGCTTGTTTTTGTTCGAGTTACGAGCCTGACTCTACGCTTATTTGACGCGTAAAAAGGAGGTTTCCTATACACTTAGCATTAAGTGTGGGTGATAGTAGCGATACACACCATTTTAATGGAAGTATGCCACGTGAGGTGAAGGTGGTGTGTGAATGGTCAAATAGTCTACCACCTTCATGTTTGAGTTACCCGAATCCTTTGGTTTGATAGGTGGATTTGAAGTTAGAGAAAAATTATGACAAATAATTGAGTTGATGTCATTCTCATAAAGACTACCTCTAATGATTCTTTATCCATTCTGATTCTCATCATCTTTATCTCGACCTCATCTTCATCTTCATACTCAAGCTTACTTTCCTCAAATGAATGAAGTATTGGCATTTTGAGGTTGGAATTTAGGTGTTGGTGAGGGGTTCTATAGATAGTAGGTTCAATATTAGAAATCATCAAGACCCTATGCACCCTGGTAGGCTTGAGTATTTTAGAGGTTATGGTAGGGGTGTGAGTAGAAAATTTAGTGATCTTTTTTATTTTTATGAAATGAACTTGTTGTGCCTCTATTTTGACCTTCAGGTTTGCTATTAAGCTATCCGTGAGACACATAAAGGTTTCTTTTGTTTTTCTTATATGTTTCTCCAATTGCCTAATTTGATCCTCCTGGTCATCAATTAAATTCAGTATTCGTCCCTTAAACAAAATTCCTCTTGATAAGGTATTTCAGGAAACGTGAATCCTCCCTCATAATCTAATAGCACTTCACTCCTCACTAAAGATTCTACTTGACACTCCATATTTTCTAACTCCTATTCTGAAGTGGCATTTATGTAGTCGGGACTACCTTTTTCGGGAAAGATTAGGTCGTCCCACTCTTCATCTTCGTATTGGGCTAAATCCTCGATGGTCTCCCATGCTACTTCCACCCTTAATTTTCTAAGTCTCCCACCTGCTGCATAATGAATGGCCATCTGGGTGGCGTAGTCGACATGATTGTAAAAGATTTGAACTTGAAACCATAAATCAATACCATGATGGGGGACTTTTTGGTGTAAGTCCTTGAAACAAGTCCACGCATCGTAGAGAGATTCACCTTGATGTTGTTGGAACATCAAGATATCATTTCGAAATTTAGTAGTTCTTTTCGGTGGGAAAAACTGTACGAGGAAACGAGTGGTGAGATCATCCCAAGTCGAGATGGATCCTGCGGGTAGACGATCAAGCCAATTGATAGCTTGGTCACGAAGAGAAAAGTGGAATAGACGTAAACGAGTAGTATTTCTTATAGCACAATTAAGGTCAATGGAATCTACAATTTTAAGAAAGTCCTTAAGATGTCAGATTGGGTCTTCTGACCTAAGTCCGTAAAATGCACATCCGTTTTGCACCAACCGGATGGTGTCGGATCGCAGGCGGGACACCTTGGCTTCTTCGGGAAGCTCAATGGCATCTTGGTAGCCCTCGTGGCTAGGTCGGGAATAATCTACTAAAGTACGGGGTTGATTTTCATCTCCCATGATGGTCAACGAAAAGAAAATTACAAAACAAAGGGAACGAAGAAAAGATAGACTACGAGTAAGCTAACCTAAAAGAAAATAAAAATTCTCACTTAATAGGAATCTAGTGAGTAGACCTAAGCTAGATAGAATTCGAAACCTAGACTATTCCCCGGCTGCGACGCCAAAAACTTGATGCGGTGGGTTGCAACGCAAAAGTTTTACATCCCTCCTAGGCAGAGTACCTAATCGTTATAGTGTAGTATAGGCAAGACTCGAGGGATTATTATTGTTCTATAAGGGAATATTTTAGGTAGGCTCGAATTATACGTTTACTAAGGTCTAAGGATTGAGGAAAGATTATTTTTGTATTTTTATATTTTTTAAAAAGCCAGTAAAATCTCGGGTTTTGAAGAGGGTTGATTAAACTAATAAATTAAACTACCCCTAATTATGCAAAAAAGTAAATTGGTGGAAACTCGTATGGTTAAACAAACGTGTTTACCTAATCATGCACTACTCCCTAGTTGTTTTCTCTGATTTTATTGCCCGTCACTCTCGTTAGTGTAATGTGTAAGTATTCCCTAATTCAGCAGCGGGTTGGTCAAGTCCGCTATCTACGTGACAACCTAGATGGTGGTTACCTGCAGACACCGCTTACGTCCAATAGTAAATTCATGTGCATTAAATACTTAATTCGAATCCGCCCCAAAGTGATTTAGATATGAAGATCTAATCACATGTATCCTCTAACCTAATCACGTTTCACTAGACGTCTTTGCTATGATATAAAGATCGAATAGCTAGTTTTCTAATGCATAACGTGCACACCACTAACAAAAAGCAATAATAAAAGAGATTAACAACCCAGTTTCATGCAATCATAAGCAAACACATATAAATTTAGCCAAGCATGATAATTTAAAGCGAAGAACGATTAATCAAACAACACATAAACATATTGAATGATTAAAAGGGTAAAGGAATGGTTGTGGTCAAATTTATATACGTATATAGTATTAATCCCGTAAGAATTCTTTCCAAAATACTTCTCAAACAAGAGAAATACAAGGTAGAAATCTCACTAAAGAAAACACAATTTGTATATTTTTTTATCCGGGAAGTACTTTTCCTCGGGTCGTGTCCCAACGAAATCGTGAATTGAGAATTTAGGAATAATTCGGATTCGAGTTAAGAATGATAAAGGATTTTTTTTGAATGATTGATTACACTACAAAATATAATAGCACAAACTAAAAACAATGAAATAGCACGAAATTTAAATGCACAAAACGTAATAATGCGAGCTAAAACTGAAATTTAAAATCTAAGGCACAACTTTTAACAAAATTTATATCTAAAAATCACAAATTTAAAATGAAAATTTTAGGAAAAAGAATTAGAATTTTTTAACTATTTTTGAATTTTTTATGAATTTCTAAAGTTTAATGAATTAATCAAAAATAAACTTTTTCTAAAAATTAACACTAAAATTTTTCTTTTATTTTTCAAAAATACTAGATTTAAAAAGAAAATTATTGCAAAAAGAATTTTAATTTTTCAACTATTTTTCTATTTTTTATGATTTTTCTAAGAAAAAGTAAATCACTAAAGTCTATTTTAATTCCTAGAAAATACAAATTTAATGAGAAAAATAAAGAAAAATGATTTTAATAAGCTAAAATGGTGCAGAAATTCAATGGTGCAAAAAGCCCCAAATTTTATCAACTAATTGTGCACTAATTTGTTCAATTAAAACTCAAACCCTAAATTTATTAAAACTAATTTCTAAAATTTAAATCTATTTAATTTTCTAAGAAAGACAGGGTAGAAATGGTAAAAAGGGAAAGAACAGGGTAGGCGGGCAAACTTTAGTAAATTTACACTACAATAGAAACGGGTAACCTTGAACTATCAACTAATTACAAAATAGACCCTACGATTTCAGCTTATTTTTGGCTTATTAAAAAGTGAGATTCAGAAAAAACTTAAAACTACAAACTTATAGACTAGCTTATTATTAACAACTTTAATAAAGACACTTTGGACTTTTGACAAAAGAATAAGCTAGAAAATAAGCTTGGTGCTTCCTGTTACAGAAACTAAGGGTTTAGAGAGCTTTTTGGATTTTAGCTTCTAACTAGCTTATTTCTAGGTGAAACTTTGAAACAAAAGAAGCTAATTGGTGCTTAAGATGTGTATTAAAGGATTCTAAACTAAGCTTAACCTAGTGTTAACAACATTAGAAAGAAAATTAAGATGGAAGAGTGCAAAGTTTACTGAAACTGTTTTTGAGCTTTTTTCTAATAAGCTAACAAGCTTAATACTGAACTCTAGATGCTGAAATTTTGAGAATAAGCTGAGCTAACTACCTTAATCCAATCTAGATAAAATGATTTCCAAAATTCAACAAGGAAATGAAAAGTTCAGAAAATGAATTAACCAAAACTAAGCTG
>BQNB010140179.1:0-17451 GCA_026074375.1 Tanacetum coccineum | reverse complement strand
TTGTGTTATTGATCTGAGAAGTAACACGCCCCGGACCCATATTCCGCTGCGACCCAATTTGGGGGTGTTACAAAAGATATGAAGATGGAATACAATAAATGTAATTTTATAGATCTCTCCCTTAGATCAGTCATAGCTAGATGGTGATGTATTAATTGTGGATTAGTTTTCAATGGTTCTATATTAACAGCCTACACCACAAGGTTTTACACCAGGTACTGTCTTTTTTTGTGAAAGGCACCAGCTTGGTACGTTCTGCAATAGAAAAAAACCTGTATATTGATGTTAAGAGTTTTATTGTTGTAGGCGGTTATGCTCACGAAAAAAACACGTGTCGTTGCATCCGATTCAAGCAAATACAGTTTACTACCATCTCTACTACTTAGCCGATTCAAGCAAATATAGTTTCGTATCCACAAAACACAAGCAAAATACATTAAAGCCCGCGCTCCGCAGTGAAGCGCGGGCTAAAAACCTTGTTATAACTATATACTAAAAACAACTAAATTCTTCCCTTACAATGCTACATTGATCTCAAAATAACAAATTTTTAATCCAAATGGTATTCTTTTAATCCAACAAACAAGTACTACTACTTAACAACAAACCAAGCTTTACGTGTCCTCAAAAGATAAACCCCTTTCTTTACAGGTGCCCTTCCTCTCTAAAAACAACTAACCCACGACAATCATAAACCATATCCGAAACCCTAATCTGAAAATCAACAATCCTAAATCATTCTTTCACATAGCTATGTTAAGGTATCTATGCTTACTTTCCGGCCAGAGGAGGTAAATATGAAACTATGAGCTTTATAACACGAATATGTGACAACTACAAATTTCACAGCTTAATATTTAACTATTAACTTGAAACATTTTACTTTTAACATATGAGTACTTGAAATAACTAATAACCATTAAGTTATCCCGAGTATTGTGAAACAACTTTGAGTGTATCCCGACTCTAGACTAAGTTTAGTCTACATGTATCTAGTGCATTATCATTCTCATGAGCATATTTTACAAGTCATTTGCATATGATTTTACAAATTTTACGTAAATCATTCAAATATTGCATTCATGCATGCATGACCTACCTTTCACCACCTTTTCATATATATACATATGCATACCTTCTAGAATACTTTCAAAATTCAAACCTCCCTCATCCACCTAGAACCGACTTCCCCCTTTCTCTTTTCTATACCTAACTCTTCTATTTAGGGTAAGGGAACACTATACTTTTGGCTTGGTAAACCCCCATATCACTTCTCATGTTTAGCACACTTAACTAGCTAACACTAAACCCCCCTCCTTGTTCACCTCATGGTGATCGGCTCAATGTGGTATCACATGATGACATAGCCATTTCAAGCTTAACCAATACATGTGACTCTCCTAAGACTATTCAAACTACCATAAGTGTTTCCTATATAAACAACTACCTAACAACACTTCATTCATCACCAAACAAACACAAAATCTCCTCTCTTTTCTCTCTAGTATTTTCGGTAGCCAAGGATCCAAGAGCAAGGGTAAATCAAGTTTTGGTTAAAGAGTTCATAAAAGATTAGGGTTTGGTTATATAAATCTAGGGTTTTCTAGTTGATTTTGGGTAATTAGTGCACTCTTTAGTCATCAAACCTTCATCACATCATTGTAAGCATCTCATTTATATGTTTTCATTCCTTATAAACATTTCGTGTTGGTTTTATATCACCATTATATACTTGTTGTGTAAAAACTTGAAATAAACTTGTTTGTTGAAAACCCTAAGTCTGGCAGTTTTGTATGCTGACTTGTGTAGTCATTTTAACAACTTTAAAGAACACTTATGACCCATTTCTTGGCGGCTCAATGTGGTATCACATGATGCCATAGCCATTTCAAGCTTAACCAATACATGCGACTCTCCTAAGACTATTCAAACTACCATAAGTGTTTCCTATATAAACAACTACCTAACAACACTTCATTCATCACCAAACAAACATAAAATATCCTCTCTTTTCTCTCTAGTATTTTCGGTAGCCAAGGATCCAAGAGCAAGGGTAAATCAAGTTTTGGTTAAAGAGTTCACAAAAGATTAGGGTTTGGTTATATAAATCTAGGGTTTTCTAGTTGTTTTTTGGTAATTAGTGCACTCTTTGGTCATCAAACCTTCATCACATCATTGTAAGCATCTCATTTATATGTTTTCATTCCTTATAAACATTTCATGTTGGTTTTATATCACCATTATATACTTGTTGTGTAAAAACTTGAAATAAACTTGTTTGTTGAAAACCCTAAGTCTGGCAGTTTTGTATGCTGACTTGTGTACTCATTTTAACAACTTTAAAGAACATTTTGACCCCTATTTCTTTACACGACTATCTAATACAATGTCCCTTAAGGATTCCTACATTTCGAATTAGAAAATATAATAGTATTTTTAAAACATTCTGTGCAACAAACTGTCGCATTTTGATCACTGAAATCAGATGCGTATTTTACCCCGTAAGCTTAGAAATAGAACCTGTGGGATTGAACACTAATTGTACCTAAGACCTAGTATTAAACTCAGAAACTTGAATTAATTAAAAAGGTAAAGTATTGAAAGAGTTATGACTAAAACAAGTTGAGTAAAACTTTTTAGAAATTTCCAACTTTGACATTCGTGTATTGTTTAGCAATTTTGGACCCTTTAAACTTTGTGTTAGAACGTAAGACTTACATTTTTTTAAAAGACAACTCATAATCCTTCAATCTAGGCTTTAGAATGTTCTGACTAAATTAGAAAATAAATGAGTTACGGCCACAAGAAGTTGGGTGTAAAATTGTTTACATAAAACTCCTTTGATTTTCTATGTATAAATACTTAGCAAACTTGGATTTAAATCATATATGGAACTTGGTAAACCTTTGACATGAGAATATAAGGGTGATAAAAGTTTATAAAACTCATATGCATATAGCTGTTTTTATATTGTAAACCTAAAGCGCCTTATTATTAAATTAGGTTGCGGTTAGGATACATTGACTCGTTTGTACTCGTACTACTACCGAATCACCTATTTGCTTGAGGTGAGTTTCATAGCCCTACTTTTTACTTGTTTTGAAATACTTTGGGTGAGAATACATTGCCTGCGTTTACTTAAGGACACAAGTACTTAAAACTTTTACGTATTAACCTAAGTTACCCTATTGCCATGAAGTCCCCACTATCATGAACCATTAATTACTTTGTGTAAGCGCGAATGATGTGAATAGATATATTTGGGATTGAAATTTCCCGTCCAAGTGTTGGTAGCTCTCACGTGACCAAATGTACTGGTCAATACGGATGCATTTCATTTGAGGAACTTTAGGTGTTTGGCAAAGCACCTACCGAGGAAAACTTGTAACAACTTGAACTTTACTTAAGGTTTTAGTGTCATGAGCTTAATGCAATAGTAATACTTTTTGTGTGATATTATATTAGTTATAATACTCACATACACTCAAAAATCTTGTGCTCCACATTTATACTTATTTAAACATATGAACTCACCAAATTTCTATTGACGTTTTATCATGTATTTTCTCAGATCCATAAATTGCAAACATCATGGCTAGCATCTTGAAGTCACATTGTTAGAGTCACCCATCGCAGTTGCGTCACATGGAGATTTCCTGCATAAACTTTATTCATTTGATTATCTTAACAAACTATTTACTATTTTGTGATGAAAATACGGGTTGTATTTGTGAAAACTTATTTTATGCGAATGTATCAATGAATGCCTTTTAAAATGACTCATTTAGAGGTTGTTCTTTATATTCTTGTGTTTCTTGTGCTATGAAGTGATACCCCGGTTAAATTTTCGCTGTGATATTTTGGGGTTGTCACAAATTGGTATCTAGAGCCAAGGTTATAGAGAACTGGGTTGCATTATTAGGCCTAGATTATAACCATTGCATCATGACATTTTATCATAACATTTCACGCACATACTCACTATACATTCACACTGGATTTATGCATACGTTTACACTTACCTTTATATAAATGATGTTTTATATAAATATTAAAATTGTCACATCAACATGTCTACCTCTTACATTACCATTTCTTCCGATTCTGAAGACGATAGTACCGGCTCGTCTATCTCCTACATCATCTTATCAGACTTAGAGGCCGTTGACACCGCCTTACCTACTACCTCACTTGCATATCAACTGACTATGTTCCGGCTTCGCCAGACTATGTCTCAGCTTCAGACACTAAGACTGAGCCGTTTGAGGTACCAACATCATCTAACTATGCACCGGGTTCGAACATTGAGACTAAGCCTTTTAAATAGGACCCTTAGGAGGTTGAGCATGATCCAAAGGAGTCCTTAGAGGAGGATCTCTCAAAGGAGCATCTGGAAAAGGAGGATGAGTCACTATCGACTCAAGACCCACCTACACCACCCACTCAGACCTCACCTACCATACCTACTTCTATTATCGAGCCAGCGCTGATTCCCTCATTCCCTCCATACCGGCTCCACCCTAGTAGGCCGTGCTTCATGTTTACACCGAGGAAGACGGTGTGGGCACCATATACTCTTCCACCTGCTATTGAGGCGGCTATCTTTGACGAGATTTCTGCACCACCTTTTAAGAGGACCCGCTCACCTTCACCACCACCACCACCACCATCACCTTCATCGCCATCATCATCATCATCATCACCATCATCACCACCATAACCATCACCACCACCTATAGATACCATACCACCTTATAAGAGGTTTAGGATGACATCACCTTATCCCGATACTACTAACGAGGCTATGGTTGAGACTGCTGCACCTCATAGGAAGTTAGATGCTCATCGATGGGAGTGGTTAGAGCCCATGCTTCATGATTGGGGTATTGAGGAGGGTAGACCTTGTAGACTTAAGGTTGGTGAAAGTTTGACGACAACATACACTCACTCCATCACCACACAACCTCTTCAGCACACTGTCCTACTATTGCTGGCGAGGATGGCTCGCCATGAGAGACGATCCATGTTTTACAGGATCACATGGATGAGCATCCACTATATAGATTTTACGCTCTATAGATGCAAATCGATAAGTTCTATCCCAGTACTAAGGCTGCTCAACAGGACAAGGATTCCACCTTGGATGCATTGGAGTTGGAACGTGGATGGATTTCTAACTTGGAGTCTCGTCTTGAGGAGAGTAAGGCCAGGGAGGTAGCTCTTGAGAGACACATAAGAGTTATGGTGGAGAGATTTAGACCACCTGGCAGCAGACAGTAGATTATTATCATATGTAGTTATCTATTATTGTTGTAGCCTACTAAGCCTAGTAGTACTCGACTAGTAGCATTAATGAGACACTTGTACTTTTTTATTTTTGTAAAATGATCTATAGATTATTAATTATATTATGTTGGTTATGCTTATTCTACCTTGTGATGTTGATTTATTTTGCCATGGTTGTTTATATTATATCTTTGCGATGATTTTATCTTATACGAAATCTTATTGTGTATTGTTATCTTTTGTGATATTAAAGAAAATGTCGACAACTAGACAAGGTTTAAATTTTGCTGCTATTAAGAAACTGATAGCCCAGTGTATGGATGATGCAATGATAGCCTATGAGGCTAACCGGAATAGTGGAAATGGATTAAATAATGAAACAAGTAGTAGTGTTAGTGGTGTGGAGCACATAGATCATGGTTGCTCCTACAAGGAGTTCTTGACCTGCAAGCCTTATAACTTCAATGGGACGAAAGGAGCTATTAGTTTGACTAGATGGTTTGAAAAGATGGAGTCTGTATTCCACATCTGCAACTGCGCAAAGAATTTCTAAGTGAAGTATGCTACGTGCACCTTGTTAGACAGTGCACTAATTTGGTGAAATGCTTATGTACAATCAGTTGGACATGATGCTGCTTAGAGACAACATGGAAGGAATTGAAGAAGATGATGATTGAGGAATACTATCTAAGGAATGAGGTGCAGAAGATGGAGAGTAAACTCTGGACTTTATCGGTTAATGAAACTAACATTGTTGGTTACACCAAACATTTCTAGGAACTAGCACTACTTTGTCCCACTATGATCACACCTAAATACAAAAAGATAACAAACAAAGATTCATGAAGCCATTCATATGTCTCATGACCTAATGTATCAGGTCATATGATCTAAGGTTGCGAAGGGTGTGGATAACAAGAGAAAGTGGGAGGACAACCAAAGACTCAACTCTAGGCAACAAAACAAGAGGTAAGATATAGTAAGGGCTTTCACTGTTGGGTTAGATGAAAGGAATGGGTATGTTGGAACTGCCCCTCTCTGTAACCGATTTAATTTTATCATGTTAGACCTTGCACGGTTCATTGTAGGAATTGTAATAAGATTGGCCACATAACAAAGGACCACATAGCCCCTACCCATACTACTCCCATAACAAACCAGAGATCCTTAGTAACATGTTTTGAATTCGGTACGAAAGGACATTATAATAGTGAATGTCCTAGGTTGAATAATCAGGGCAAAGGAAATCAGAACGGAGGTGAAAGGGCTCAGGGAAGAGCGTCTATGATCAGTGGGGGAGAAGCTCGCCAGGACCCTAACGTATTTACGTGTACGTTTCTCCTCAATAACTGTTATGCTTCTATTTTATTCGATACAGGTGCCGATAGAAGTTTTGTGTCAACTGCATTTAGTCCGCTTATTAATATTGCGCCCACTACTTTAGACGTTAAGTATACTATTGAATTGGCTGACGGAAAGTTAGTAGGAAGCGACACTATAATTCGAGGTTTTACCTTGAATTTGCTAAACCGCCCATTCAACATAAACTAAATGCCCATAGAAGTTAGAAGCTTTGACGTCATCATAGGGATGGATTGGTTGTCAAAGTACCATGCGGTGATTGTTTGTGACGAGAAACTGTCCTGTCTCCCTTACAGTAACGAACCCTTAACAATTCAAGGAGATAGAAGTGAATCTAGGTTGAACATTATATCTTGCATCAAAACACATAAGTACATACAAAAAGGTTTCCATGTGTTCCTGGCACACATAAAGGAGAATAAGTTGGAGGAGAAGCAACTTGAAGACGTGCCTGTTCTACGGAACTTTCTGGAAGTCTTTCTTGAAGACTTGCCTGGACTCCCACCAACTAGACAAGTTGAATTGTAAATCGACTTGGTGTCTGGAGCGGCACCAATGGAACGAGCCTCGTATAGATTATCCCCTTTAGATATGCAAGAGCTATCTAGTCAATTGCAAGAACTCACAAATAAAGGGTTTATCAGACCAAGTTCCTCGCCATGGGGAGCTGCAGTTTTGTTTGTTAAGAAGAAGGAAGGATCCTTCAGAATGTGCATTGACTACCATGAATTGAAAAAGAAAACTATAAAGAACCGGTATCCATTACTGAGAACTGACGATCTCTTTGATCAGTTACAAGGCTCCAATGTCTACTTAAAAATTGATCTTTCTTTTTTTGGGTAAAGGGTTACCTCAATAAAGTATATTAAAACTGAAAAAGTTAAGTACAAATGGAATGTGGCTGAAGTACCACATTAACCTCAAGCTAAACAGCTTGATAAACACCTAAAACTAGAGCTCATGACATGCCATAAACTCTTACAACTCTAAAGATAACTAATGGCAACTAGAACACATGACACAATTGAACAAGCTAACCAGCAACAGCCGTGAAAAATGAACTTCCACCAGCTTTTGTGTTTTGAATTAAGTTAACCGATTCATTATGCACATTTTCAACGTCCTCTTCATCATCTTCTTCTTTATCATTTAAGGCAGAAAAGGAATTAGACACGGAGAGATTATCTTTCTTAGATGAATTACCAGTCATCTTCAACATAGATGACGACTGAGATGTATTACCTACATAAGTAGCGCCTTTCTTTGGTGCAGTTGTAGTCGCCTTTGGCTCATATCTAACATTTCGTTTAACCGAAGGACCAGTAAACTGACCACCATTAGTAGACTTAGACTTACCTTTCCTCTTCTTCTTTTTACCCACCATTTGGAAACCATCATTAGTCTTCTCAACAGTAGGAGTAACAACATTAGAAGTAGTAACAATAGGAGGACTCACCACCTTTTTAGGGCAATAGTCATGAACATGACCAAAAATCTTACATATATCACATCTAGGTGGCCTCCATTCATACTCAACACAGATGGTTTCTTTGGTAAAACCATCTCCAAAAAGAGATGGAATACCAATAGTCACAACATCCATGAGATCAACCGCTGAATTTACCTCAATTAAGCACCGAGCAAAACTACTCCTACCCCATGATTCAATACACATGGAGCTTGTGTATGAATCAAGCATAACAAGTTTACCAATGAACGTAGCAATTAGACTAATACCATCCTCTTCAAAGACTTGAATAGGAACATCATGCAATTTAACCCATATCGAAATGCGAGTAATTTCTTCTTTGAGCAATCTAGTGTCCATCGACCATTTCTTGAGAATGATCGGAGATTTGCGAATCAACCAAGGACCACCCTCCAGAACAGCCTCTAAACCAGCTCGGGAATCAAACTTAAAGAAAAAGAAGACTTTGGAATTCATCATAATCCTTTTCAGCCCATGTTTCGCCTAGTTGTTCCTAGCATAGTATTCAAAAATTGATCTAGAATCAAGTTACCATCAACTCACGGTAAGAGATGATGATATCCCAAAGATGACATTTAGGACTCGTTATGGTCATTACGAGCTCCAAGTGATGCCATTTGGGCTGACCAATGCACTAGCAGTACTCATGGATCTGATGAATCAGGTGTGTAAACCATATTTAGACAAGTTTGTGATTGTGTTCATAGATGACATTCTAATTTACTCTTGAAGCAAGGAAGAATACGAAGAGCACCTGAAGCTAATCTTAGAATTGCTTAAGAAACATAAGTTATAAGCCAAATCCTCTAAGTGTGAGTTTTGGATCCCGAAAGTACAATTTCTCGGACACGTGATTGATAGTCAAGGCATACACGTTAATCCCGCTAAGATCGAGGCTATTAAGGATTGGGCAACACCTACTCCAATGGAATTGCGTCAATTTCTAGGTCTTTCTAGTTACTACCAAAGATTTATTAAAGGTTTCTCAAAGATTGCCATGCCCCTGACTAAACTAACTCAGAAAAATCAAACGTTCAATTGGGAAGAAAAAGAAGATTTAACATATCAACTCTTGAAGTAGAAGCTTTGTAGTGCGCCAATTTTAGCATTACAAGAAGGAATCGACAACTTTGTGGTCTATTGCGATAAGGACTAGGGGCTGTACTAATGTATAAGGAGAAAGTTATAGCCTATGCATCTTGTTAATTAAAAGTTCATGAAAAGAATTATACCATACACGATTTAGAGTTAGGAGCCGTAGTGTTTGCTCTCAAGATGTGGAGGCACTACTTTTCACACCCCACCTGAGGCGAAAACGTGAGGCGTGATGGAGAGGAACGTCATAAAGCATTGGTATAACATAATAGAGAATTTACTAAATGAACATTCAAAATAAAGTGTCACATCGACATCGAATACAAGCTAGGACTTGCATCACGATGTAAATATCACAAGAACGTAATTAAATTGTCATACAATCCCATAAGCCGGGATAAGCATTTCATAAAACAAACAATCCCATGAAATCCATAAACAAAAGATAATGCAAATTGTTCGACGACAATGACCCAAGAGGCTTCCAACTTAAGTTTCACTAAGCAAGGCAGCAAACACTATCCTCCTTGATGTGTCGTTGTGAGTAGGTATTTTGTGTATCAAGTTTTATTATTTATTTAATGCCGACTGTACCTAAAAACAACACTCTAACGGGCAGTGTACCCGATCAGATGTAGCTTCGTTGGTAGTTAGGGTGTCGATCACTAAGAGCGAGAGCATTAATTCCTAAGTCCACTAGCATTTTAGTTATCTATGTTAGTACTAAATTAATCTAATTTATGTTAAACCTAAGTTAAAACTAAACTAATGATAAAAGGGGGTTTTAGTCTGAGAGACCGACACAGTTTTGGGTATCTAACCTAAGGTTTTGATGACAATTAACACAAGTGATTTAGTAAAAGATAAAGAAACGATCAAGCCTAATGTAAGGAAAACATATTAACCATGTTTAATCAAATATAATGATGGTTTTAGTTTATAAGTGCAATGATTGTCTTGTTTCATTGTTGATATATTATTCCTAGACTTAGGCGGTACTTCTTCCTAAGACTTAGACTTGGGAATTTTGTCACAATTAACCAAATCCGCATAAACCTATTCGCGGTTGCTTATAATCTATCTTAGGAGACAATAATGGTGATCTTATCGAATCCTTGCTCATCGAGACTTTACTAACTTACTGCTTCACAGATCTTTATATACTAATAGTCTACTGTTCGAGTCTTTACCAAAGGAATTAGTACGTTATTTGTTGATCCCAGGTCACCTGTTAGTCCAACTTATTCACATAAACAAATGGTAAAGATAGGTCAATATTTGTGATCTTATTATTCTAGATATATAAATTTCTATATGGAGAGCTATCTCAAACTCTTAACCTACACCCACACAACACCGAAGTTGCAACGCATTGCCGCCTTACTCTAAACTGCTTGCTCGACCAGTTCACGAGCCATATTGATCGCATCATGGAGACTTGCGGGTTTTGATGAGGTGACATTTGCCTTAACTCTCTTATGCAGTCCTCGGATGTAACGCTCGATCTTCTTCTTTTCTGGTGTTACTAAATTCGGACACATTAAATCCAACTCATGGAAATGGTTGTTGTAAGCCTTAATGTCATAGCTTTGAATTCATTCCAAGGAATATGATTAGCATTAACAAGCCCTAAGGTGTGCACATTTCCGTTCCACCAGGTCAGTGCACGACCTTTAAAAGTACAAGCATCAAATTTAACTTTGTCTTCCTTGGCGCATTTGCAAATGTCAAACACCTGTTCCACTTCCTCAAACTAACGCCTCAATCCAACTACACCCTCTATACTATTAAAGGGGTGAGGCCTACTATTCATGAAGGTCTTGTAGGTATAGCCTTGCATATTCGATGCAACAACTCCTCCAACATAAACTAACCCAAAACCTCCAACATTATCCGGGTTAGCTATAGTCTTTGCATATTCCGCTATGGCTTCAGCTACTCGCTTTTTCACCATTTTCTTAACGGACTTTCGCTTCATCATCTTAGGAGGCATGATTCTATCACAACACAAATACACAATTTAGTAAGAATTTTTTAAGGTATGCTAAGTCGAGATACATGATAGAAACCCAAATAATCACTTCACTTCATTATGATGAACAAGAAATTAAGATTGGATGATGAGAAGAATTATAGAGAGAGAAACTAGAAAGAGAAACTAGGGAGAGAAATAAAATGGAGGTTGATTTACTTGCACACACACAAATGAGACCAATAACCCATTCTTCATCCATGGAGAGTGGTATTTAAACCTAGACTAAAAGGCTTACTTGCCTTTAGTATTTCTACGGGCCAGGCTCGGGTTTACTTGGGCTTTCGCCTGATACACGTGACCGGTTAGCTTACATTTAAGAGCCCGTTTACCCGTCTAGCCTATTACAACGTATATTAATTAATGACCGAGACATAATATAATTAATGAACGAACTTCCATTGTTCGACTCAATATTTTGAGGCTAACAATCTCCCCCGAAGTGAGTTCATTGTGACACTCCTTCGTGAGATCAATGAGATTGCTTTTGTCGTTAAGCTCTTATGATCTTTGTCTCTGTCTATGTTGTAGGCTTATTCCTTCATGCTTTGTGATCTTTGATCTTTAGCCTTTGTCATTTTCTTTTGACTTCGTCTTTACGTCCGATATCTTTAAATACTTCCATCTTAATCATCTTTGCCACCTTGCGATCTTGTGTTTTGACCAACATGCTCATACTTTGCATCATCTTGAAAGCTTGCTAACAATCTCTCTTGATAGACTTGATATCTTTGAAGGAAGATCTTGTATATCAGAGTTTGTGCGGAAGTCTTTGTCTTTAATTCTTGAGCTTTCATGATTCTTGAATCTTGATGCTTATAGTATGTCTTTGTAGTTTGAGCATGAGCATGTGGTAATGAATCCGACTTCAGCTGGAATAAGGCATCACCATCTCCATCTTTATGTATCCTGAAATAAAACAGTTAGCAATAAAGCGTGTGGACGAATATGGCTTTGTCATTCGTCCGGATTTGGTTAGATTAACCTTCGGTTCCGTAGGACCGTTTTACAGTATAAATATTGTACCTGTGATCAGGTAGATTCAAAGAATCTCCTTGACAGGGTTTCCAGCTCAAAGCGTAGGATCTTCTAACACAGATGTATTAGATTTACCATGCTTGCTAGTTCTTATTACCGAAACATCTCAAAGCAGGCAACACAGTAAGAGTGAATCAGATAGTTACTATCTTTCTGATTAAGCCGCCAATTCATTTACTGGAACAAGTTTGATTCACATTGAATCGCACCATCGTTTCTTTCCAGTTGACACAAGTTTGATTCATATAGAATCTTGCAAGTCACCTACCAAGAGCTTGTTTGATGCTGGCTCAAGCAGGAATTCCATCTTCATTGTGAGTACATAAGTATCACTCGGATGTTCTGGCACAATCACAAGGATAATGCGTAGGACTCTTGTTAACAGCTTGTGAACTAATTGGCATTCAACAAGTGTTAGTAATGGAATGTGTCATAATGAGATTTATTTATGGATCTCTTGGCTCTAGACTCAATTAGTGCGTTTTGATTTTAGTACTCGGAGGCTGGAGCAGATTGCCACCTATTCAATATTAACTAACTCGGAGTGAGAAAGTTAATAGAAGTTGTGTGTATCTCCTTGACAAATGAGACAAGTTTCTATTGAGAGGGACCCGAATAGCTGGGGAGGGTTGTGCATTGCATCACTAGGTCCATGATGTCGTCTTTAATATCAACAATCAACATTGTGATTCTGACAACATATGTATTGACCCGGTTTCTGCCTAAGTTGTATAGAGGGCTTCTTTCTTCTCACCCTTTATCCATACATTTCTTTTTCATTCTTCAAACCCTTCAATGCTTACCAAGACGTCATTACTAACACCTTGTTGTGATTGTTCCAATGTTAGCTCAATCTTAGTCGGCATTCTTCCCTTATACACATTCATCTCCAATAATATCTAAGGACTGCTATTTCTAACTATGGAGTGTCCTTGGGTAGATCCCTCCAGTTCTGGTTGGATCATAGGACAAATACCTAACCTTACCACCTTATGACTTCAGAATCGTCATGAAATAAGATGTGGTATGGTATGAGATCGTAACCATAAAACCTTTTTCCAAGAGTATCAAGCACTTTAAGTCGATAAGATCACTTATTATTTTCAAGATCACATTTTAAATACATTTCTCCCTTTATTTTAAATACTAATTCACTTAGGTTTTGAAATACTTTGTGATTAAAATTTGTCTTGAAATACAATGGGGGAAAACTTTTACTTAGCATGAATTACATGGAACATAAACTTGCTCCCCCTCGATTTTACATATGTTTGACACCAAAAACAATGATACCAAGTTGTAAAATGAATATAAAATTGAGGGTTAGCATTGTTGAGTACACAATTTTGAAAGATTATGAATTGTCATTGAAGAATTCTTGAAAAATTGTGCTCAACCACCTAATCATCTTATAACAATCAATCTATTTAATAGTCATTATTATTCCGTAGATGTTATTAAGACCTTTTATAATGTGTTGAATACATAAGAATTGTCATGTTATGATGTATCCAACAATCATTAAAACATTGTTTTTCAGAAAAACTCCCCCTCAAACATTGACTCATTTAAAAAATGACACCAAATGTAGAATAATTGTCTTGTAAAACAATATGAGGGATGGAGTGTTGAACACACAATTTTGAAAGATTTTGAATTGTCATTGAAAAATTCTTGAAAAATTGTGCTCAACCACTAAATCGTCTTATAACGAACATTCTATTTAATTGTCATTATTATTATTGAGTTGTTATTAAGACTTTTTATAATGTGTTGAATACATAAGAATTGTCATGAGATGATGTATCCAACAACATTAAAACATTGTTTTTCGAAAAACTCCCCCTCAAACATTTACTCATTTTGAAAATGACACCAATTGTAGAAGAATTGTCTTGTAAAACTATATGAGGGATGGAGTGTTGAACACACAATTTTGAAAGATTATGAATCGTCAGTGAGAAATTCTTGAAAAATTGTGTTTAACTTTTTGAAAAACCAAATGTTAGAAGACTTCTCTTCTAACGCTAAGGATAAGCGCACTGAAACGTACACTCTCCTTTGTCGTTGGGTCCGAGTTGCAATCTGAGAGCAATTACAAGTCATAGAGAAAAATTAGAAATGACATGTTTTTAAAACATTTGAAACTCTTGCTCGAACTTCATTTACACGCTCGTGGAGATGTTAATCAACATTTCTAGGTACGTAAATGTTACCGATTCCAAGAGACATGTCGAGAAGATTCTTTTTGTGAAACATTTTCTCATTTTTTGATTTTGTATTTTCTTTTTGAAATTTTATATTTTTGTATTTTGCTTTTTTCAAAAATATGTACAAGTCGATGTTTGAAGAATATATCAAGCAGATTCATTTGTCAGAACCTCCAGTTCTGCTAGAGTCAAACATCTCATACCAATTTGTCTGACAAGATACTGAAACCTATCTTTGAGTAAGGCTTTAGTAAACATATCAGCTAGTTGGTATTCAGTTCTGACAAAGTACAATTCAATTATACCGTTTTCAACATGTTCCTTGATGAAATGATACCGAGTATGGATATGCTTGGTACGGGAGTACTGCATGGGGTTGCATGAGATTGCTATGGCGGATTGAGAGTCACAACACAACGGTATTTTGTTGTAGTTGAAGCCATAATCCTTAAGCTGTGTTCTCATCCACATTACTTGAGCACAACTTGCAGATAACGTCACGTACTCAGCCTCTGCTGATGACATTGCAGTACAGTCTTGCTTCTTTGACATCCAGCTGACTAATTTATCACCTAGGAATTGTATTCCTCCAGAAGTGCTTTTGCGAGTATCAATGCATCCGGCATGGTCGGCATCTGAAAAAGCTGTTAGTTCAAATCCAAAATCCTTCGGATACCAGAGTCCCATGTTGGTACCCCTTAAGTATCGAAAGATCCTTTTAACCTCTTTGATGTGTTTTTCAGTCGGTCTTGCTTGATATCTTGCATAATAACATACTACTTGCACTATTCAGGTCCTACTAGATGTCAAGATACATGGAGGATCCTGATTTGCTATGGTAGTCATTTGGCTACAATCGGTTTCACCAACTCTAAGTCTGCATCTAATTTAGGTTTGGTAGCCATTGGTGTACCAATGCTTTGTCCTTTTTCCATACCATGTTTTTTAAGTATTTCTAAAGCGTACTTGGCCTGATTGATAAAGATACCACGGGATTGTGGAATCTGAAGTCCTAAAAAGAATTTCCATTCCCATTCAAGGAACATCTCAAAACTACTGTGGCATTTAATTTTCAAATCGTTGGAAAATTTAGGGGTTTTGTGGACCCGAAAATAATGTCGTCAATGGAAATTTGCACAAGTAGAATGTCCTCCCCGTATCTTATCGTGAATAAATTTGGGTCAATGGTACCTTTAGTAAAACCTTTAGATATTAGGAAATTTGAGAGTTCATCATACTAGGCTCTCGGAGCTTGTTTATATCCATATAGAGCTTTCCTTAGTCGGTAAACTTTTTCTGGATGATTAGGATCAACAAACCCGTCTGGTTGTGCAACATAAACCTCCTCCTTCAGTGGACCATTAAGAAATGCCGTTTTCACGTCCATCTGATAAATTGGAAAAGACTTGTGTGCAGCATATGCGACGAAAATCTGAACAGCTTCCAAGCGAGCAACTGGAGCAAATGATTCTTCAAAATCAATACCCTCTTCCTGAGCATAACCTTTAGCTACAAGTCGTGCTTTGTTGTGAATTATGGTTTGGTCTTCATCTTTTTTGTTCTTCCATAACGACTTTAGCTTGATTACGTTCTGGCCAAAGGGTTTGTCAATGAGTTCCCAGACTTGGAGTCTATCAAACTGATGAAGCTCTCCTGCATTGGGCTTCTATCCATGCAAAATCACCTTTGCTTTCTTAATGTTTTCGTTCGGGTAAAACAAACTCCACACAGTGAGTGCGAACATACACATTTCAGGATCTGTTGCAAGTTGTCTCTTTGTTTGCACTGCATTGATGGATTTCCACGAACTTGAGTTAACGGGTGATCTTTTATCTATCGGTGTTCAGAATCTTGTGGTTGATTGAAGTTATGCAAATTTGAATTACCAATATTGCGTGAGGAAGACTCAGCAACGTCTTGTACCGGTGTACAGAAAGGATTGGTAAATTCATCTTGCTAAACTTGTGTATCTTTTGCTTGATTATCGTTGTTTTCCTCGGCATGAACATTTGTAGGAGTTGAAGGTTCTGTTGTAAGGTGAATATTCATTGAAGGTTGTCTGTCTTGTTGATCAGAATTGTAGGTGGGAGAAGAAGACTTGTTGGCACGAGAAGTACCCGTATTGAAAAATTCATCATACAAAGGACTGAATAGAAGATCCAACTCTTGTTGTGAATGAACTGATATATCTGCTGAAGGAGAAACATTTTGTAGTTGTGGGGCGGGGTCAGAGTTGTCATAATCTGACGCCTTTTGTCGTTATGGAACGAGGCTTAAAGTGTCATTAGCAACAGACGTCTCAAACATCTCTTTGAACCATAAAACCTTGTCTGAGATGTATGGATTCAACTATTAATCTTGTTCTCTTGTTGTAGACACGATATCCCTTTGACTGAGTTAAGTATCCCACCAAAATGCACGGATCCCATTTTTCTTTCATCTTATCCAAATTTTCACCATCTATGGTTAGGTAACATGTGAAACTAAAAATGTGAAGGTGTTTAGTTAAAGGTTTTCTGTCATTTATGATGTGATATGCCATTTTCTCATGTTTTGGGATGATGATAGATCTGTTTTGAGTATAGCATGCGGTTGTAATTCCTTCAGCCCAAAAGAACAAAGGAATTTTAGAAGCTGAGAGCATCGTTCGAGTAGCCTCCACTAGGGTATGGTTTCATCTTTCGACAACGCTGTTCTGTTCAGGTGTTCGAGGAGTAGAAGTTTGATGCTCAATTCCTTCTTCTTTAAAGAATGCATTAAGTGTCTTGTTTAAGAACTCAGTGCCTCTGTCAGTTCGAACAGAAATTACTAAGGATTGAAGATTTCTTTGGATCATCGTGAAAAAATCTTTTAAAACTTTTGGTGTTTCATCCTTGGATCGTAGAAAGAGAGTCCAAGTGTATCTGGAGTAGTTGTCTACTATTACCAGAATATATTTC
>BQNB010140177.1:4564-17451 GCA_026074375.1 Tanacetum coccineum | reverse complement strand
TTTGTATGCCTTTATTGTGCTTTGATATGACACCATGATTATGATGTTTCGGCCTCCTTCTCGTAGAGGGGCGTTACATTAGGCATGTGGATAACGATATCCCGGGCGTGTTCTTTATAGATGGCCCAGGAGGAACGGGAAAAACGTTTTTGTATAAAGCTTTGCTTGCAAAGGTTCGGTCTCGTGGTCTCATTGCACTCGCGACCGCTTCATCGGGTGCTGCAGCGAATAACAAGCCGGGTGGTAGAACAGCTCACTCCCGATCCAAGATTCCTATCTTGAAAACAACTCACTTTGTAACATTAAAAAAGAAAGTGGGACTGCAAAACTGCTTAGAGCTGCCAAACTAATCATATGGGACGAGGCTTCAATGGCTGAGAGGCAGGCTATGGAGGCACTAGATCGATCAATGCAAGACATCACGAGGATGAGACTCCCTTTCGGTGGAAAAATAATGGTATTAGGAGGTGAGTTTAGAGAGGTTTTGTCGATCGTGAGACGCGAACCGTGAGCACAGATCGTAGACTCCAGCCTACGAATGTCACTGCTATGGTCTGTGATTAAAAAAATAAGGTTGACTTTGAATATGTGAGCGCGAACAGATCCATTGATGATCCCACTTCAATAGGTCGAATTCCTTAGCTTATATAAGGTTTAGTTATATTAGATAAATCTAACACAACTATAGTAGAAACTTGGTTTGAATGTATTAAAGATTATGCCGAATCTAATCTTTAATATTAAGAAGAATTATCAATGAAACAGTAATTATATGAACATATAATTCAACAAACAAAAGCTCCAATATTATTAATAATACGAATACTCTCAAAGTATTAGGGTTACAAAGACCTTGAAGCTATGATAATTCTATGAATGACTCATTTTTGGTTTTTGGTTTGGTACATAGAACTCTATGCCCTAGGACCTCCTTTTATACACCAAGGAGTCCTAAACGGCTTACAATACTTTCCTAAGTATATCAAATCTTTTAAACAAATAAGTTATACATATCTTTTACACAAGTAACTCATATATATCACATAAGCAGTACTAACTAACTCAGCAGTACTAACTTCTTCACTAGCAGCATTAACACTTCGGCAGTAGTAACTTTACACCAGCAGTAGTAACTTTTGTACTAGCAGTAGTAACTACTTAGCATATTTTCCAGTCTTTATCTTTGAGCAGTCTTATCTTCTACTAGCAGTAGTAACTTTGTACTGACAGTTGTAACTTCACCAGCAGTCTTAAACACTTAGAATAATTTTTGTTGAAATTCTCCAGCAGCACTAACTTTGACCGAGCAACATTAACACCAATAAGATCAGCAGTAACTCTAAACAACATCAAGAAGCTTTTAATCCCAACAGCCCGTAACTTAGGCCCAATTAGATTAAAACAATTCTCTTAAACTACGTTTTCTTATGCAAGGCTCAGGAATATATGATGACCCTCACTTTACTAAAAATGAGGCTAACACATTCGTTTAACTCGGTTAGGTTACCTTGGCTGTTCGTTTATTATGTTTGTATTTGATACAATGGTTATTAGCTAATACCTTTAGGTATTAGTCATGTTTATGATAATTTAATGTTTGGTTTGTTTATCTTGATTGCTTAATTTATCGTTGTTTTTTATTATGTTTATCAACTTATACTCATTTATGTGCTTAAGTATGCGACCTATCATTCAACTGGATCTAGGAATGCAAAATATAGAGCTAGCTAAATGCCAGGATAGCTCTCCATGTCTATAATTTATATATCTAGAATCATAGGATCATAAATAATGACCTATCCTTGCGATTGGTTTAGTGAACAAGTTGGACTAGCAGGTGACATGGGATCAACAAATGATGATCTGATTCCCTTGGTAAGGACTCGGACAGTGGACTACTAGTATATAAAGAGTCGTTAAGCAATAAGTTAGTAAAGTCTCGTTGAGCTAGGGTTTAATAAGATCACCATTATTAATCTCCTAAAATAGATTATAATCAACATAGATTGCTTTATGCGGATGCGTTTAATTGTGACAGAATTGGCGTGTCTAGGTTTTAGGAAGAAGTACCGCCTAAATCTAAGAATGATATATCCCTTCCAGATAAGACATTCATTGTACTAATAAGCAAACCTGCATTATATTTGATTATTCATGGTTAATACGTTTTCCTTATAATAGGCTTGACCACTCTTCTATCTTCTGATTATCATCTTGCGTGAGTTATCGTGACCTAGGTAGATATAGGTTACCACCAAAACCCGTGCCAGTCTCTTAGACTGAAAACCCCCCTTCACATTAGAATTAGGACTAACTTAGAATTAACTTAGATTAGAACTAACATAGATAACTAAAATACTGATAGAATTTAGAACTAACGCTCTCGCTCTTAGTGATTGACACTCTACTTACCAACGAACCTACAACTAATCGGGTACACTGCCGGTTAGTGTTTGTTAATAGGTAATTTGGATAAAGATAAATGTAAAAGTTGATAATTAATTTACCCATACACGATGAAGCACATCAACGCCATTAGTGGTATTACCTTCATTAGTACGCTGGTTATCAAGCGTCTCTTTAGGGTAGTCAAACTGAGCACATCTCCCCGCCTTCATAGGTCTTCCATCATTCCCCACAATAACCTTTGTTGCTAAACAACTACGAAGAGGAACCCATTTATCCATACCTATAGTTGACTTAGTTTCAATTCCTTTCTTAGACGCATTATTTCCAATAACAAGACCTTGCTCAGATCCCCTAACGTCCAGACCTTTAGAACCATTATTCACTATACTCTCAAACCCACTCATAGAAACCCAAATTAGAAGACAAACAGATAGCACAACTGTATCCGCCACTCATTAATAATTGTAGTGGTGATTATATAATAATACTCTGACACAATTAATGATACAATAACCACCCAACAGTAGCTAAAGACAAAACAACAAAACCTAAAAGAAAAAAGACAGGGCCCTATCTCTAAAAATCAAAACAACCCTATAAAAACATTTATGGAATGAGACCCACCACAAACAGAATCGATTATAAGGTGAAATGATTAAAGAGGGAAGGATTAACCGGTCTGATTCGATGAACAGGATGTGGTCGCCATTTTTTGCCCAAAGTAAGAGAGAGAATTAACGGGTTCTGGAAAAATAGGTTTGAAACTTATGTGAAGTCTAAAGATATTTATCTTTGGCATATTATAGTTTATGGTGATTACAAGCATACTATTAAAAATAAAGATACCGGTAAGGAAGAAATAATTGCTTATGATAAATTAGAAGAGGTTAACAAGAAAATGCTTTCTAAAAATGATGAGGCCAAAATGGTTTTATATAATGCTTTACCTAAAAAGAAATATGAAAGAATCTTTATATGTAAAACCGCTAAAGATGCTTGGAATTCTCTAATAATCACTCATCAAGGTAACAAACAAGTAAAGGATAACAAAATAGACTTGTTTGTTCAAAAATATGAAGAATTTTCTATTTTCGATAATGAAACCATTGATTGTGCATTTGCTATATTTAATACTATTATTACATCATTAAAAGCTCTTGACGAATCTTTTTCAAGTCGTAATCATGTTAGGAAATACTTGAGGGCTCTTCCTACTAAATGGCGTCCGAAGGTAATGGCTATAGAATAATGCAAGGACTTGTCAACACTATCTCTAGATGAACTCATCGACAACTTAAAAGTCTATGAGGAAGTGCTTGAGAAGGACTCGGAGGCTTCTAAAAAGAAGAAGGAAAAGTACAAGTCACTAGCACTAAAAGTAAAGAAAGTATCAAGGGACGAAGAGGTCTCATGTTCGGGTAGTGATGATGAAGAATATGCCATGGTGGTAAGGGATTTCAAGAAATTATTTAGTAGAAGAGGAAAGTTCTTTCGACAACCTCACGATGACAAAAGAACTTCTGAAGAGCAAAGGAAGAGAAGAAAGGAAAAGAGGAGCGAAGATGCTTCAAGTGCGGTGATCCAAGTCACTTTATAAGTGATTGTCCCAAACACTCCTTCAATGACCAAAAAGAATTCATTGGAGGGTGTTAGAGCGATAGTGGGGAAGAGGACGACTCCAAGAAGGATGAAATTTGTCTCATGGCACACGACTTAAATGAGGTACTTTCTGATACTCTTTATTATAGTAGCTTATCTTTAGATAGCGAGTCATTACAAAATGAATACAACAAGTTATGAAAAATTAGTCTTAGGATAATCAACAAAAACAAACACCCAAAGACTAAAAATGAGATCCTAGATAATGAAGTTTGTTACCTTAAGAAAAGGTTAGAACGACTAGAGAAGAATAAGGAAATCAATGTAGAATGTGAATCATGTATCGACCTCTATTCTAAAATTGACTCACTTTCCTTGAAACTAGCTAAGTTTGAAAATAGTAGCCACTTTTTGCAAGAAATGATTGAAAATAAAAGATTACAAAAAGATAAAAAGGGCCTTGGATTCACAGAAGATAGAGCTTCGACTAGCGAAGTAAAAAAGGGAGAATTGGGTTAAGAAAATGGCAAAATGCCTTCTCTAGAATCGTCTTCGCCGGTACCCTCTGCAAGGGAACCGGCTAGTACAGACGTAAGGAACCGGCCACCTACATAAAATTGTGCAACTTTATATTCAAACTTAATAAAAAGAAATAACTTTGTGCAAATAACTAAGAAGAACTTACCTAGCACAACTGTAGGAGATAACAAACTTCCTCCGGGTTTGAAACTTGAAAAAGGACCTATAAAAAGAAAAATCCAAACGCGCCCTAAGTCGACCTTTAGGAGACCTAACACCATTTATCATAAAAGTAACTACCACCGAGTTGGTTGGAACAACTCTCCACAACAAGAATACCAAGTTCAACCACCTAACTTTAGACCTTGGGGACCTTACCCTCCACATCCTTACATGAACCATCCAAACAACATGTTTAACACTAACGGACCCATGAGATATTAGGGACTAAATGCTTGAGTTCTTTTATGCTTTTAGGTACGTCTAAAAGTTAAATTAGAACCGGATCAATGGATCAAGGATAGTGGTTGCTCATGACATATGACGGGTAACAAATATCTCTTCTCAACCTATGAAGCCATAAATGGAGGTAACGTGGTGTTTGGTAGTAACACTAAAAGCAAGATTATCAGCAAAGGTATGATTATTCACCATTCTCTAACTATTCATGATGTTAGTCACGTAGAAACCCTAAATTTCAACCTACTTATTATAGGACAAATATGTGATAAAAAGTGAAAAGTACTATTTAGCAAAACCGGTAGTGAAATACTTAAAGACGGCATTACCATATGAAGAGGGATTAGGAAAATGGTCTTTATATAATGAAAATGGGCAACTCACCTAAAGATAATCTTTGTCTAACTTTGATGGATGATACTTCGACCTTATGGCATCGAAGATTGGGTCACGCCAATATGAGACTTTTACAATCGCTATCATTTAAGGAGCTTGTTCGAAATTTCCCAAAAATCAAATTTGAAAATCATTTTTATGGCGCTTGTAATATAGGAAAACAAGTACACACAAGCCATAAGGCTAAAAACATGGTTTCAACTACTAAGGGGGTGTTTGGATTTGCGTTATTATGCAAATTATCTACTTATCACGTTTTGTAAACATGAATAATCAGTTATGAGTGTTTGGGAACTTTTTTCATATAAGTGATTATTTGCGATTTGATAGAAATAAAATGACTTTTTCAATAATCTAGAACTTTGGTGCTTTTGCAAAATGCAAAAGTAGATTCCTTATGGCCCACAAATTGAATGCTTTGAATGTCTATATTGCCCTCTAAAATTTATTTATCATGTGGCTTATATTTTGGTAGGTAAATGTCTATTTTAGTAATTTTACATATTAACTCACACAATAATCAAATTTTCCAAACACTAGAAAAACTGATTATCTCATTTTTGCGATATCAAACAACATTATCAAATCCAAACACTAAATTTCAAAACCACATTTTTTAACAACTGATTATCTGATTATCTGTTTTTAAAACGCATAATCTATTTTAAATAAGCAAACCCAAACACCCCCTAAGCGTCTAAAACTTTTACATATGGACTTGTTTGGTATATCGGCCGTCCAAAGTTATGGAGGAAACTACCATATTGTGGTCATTTTTGATGATTATTCAAGATATACATGGACTAGACTGTTAAAACAAAAAAATGAAGCTTTTGACCACTTGATAATGCTTAAAATATACATGTTTTTGGCGGCGTTATTTATATATATTTTATCATTTCTCGTGAACTTTCGATACTTAATCGCATAAATTATGTGCAGGTTCACTAGAATTCATCCTAAGCTTAAAAGAAGTAAAGTTCAAGTGTTTACGATTATTAGAAAGCAAGTTAGAAAAAAAGACTCAAGGCTGAAAAGACTCAAGTATGTCTCACTTATCCTAAGTGCGCCACACTTCCAAGCGAACTCAAGAATTAAAGTCAATTAAATAAAGACTGCATTTATACCCCAAGTACGCCGCACAATATTTCTTGTGCGTCGCACTTCTTGATTAAAATTAAATTCCCTTCGCATTAACACCCTAAGTGCGCCACACAAACTTTTGTGTGCGCCGCACTTAGACCCCAAACTTAGCCTATAAATTGAGATAAAAATTCACTTCAAAACACATTCCTTCACATACTTTTCCATCTCATAATCCCTCACTTCACTTCTATTCTCTCCCATACATCTTCAAGTCACCATAGACATCACTCCAAATTATTCCATCCAAAAAAACCACTACCACATAAAGATTAAAGATAAAACAACGAAGAACAAAGAAGAACATTATCATAGTTCTAGTAAAATAAAGGTTGTATTATGATTCTATACTTGTTACGGGTAGAATTTTGATCCATATTCTTACCCGAACATAGTATGTTTCTTGTTATTCTACTTAATTTTGTTATGAACTTCATAGCCATGAGAGGCTAAATCTCTCATGACTACTCGGTGAAAATAATATAATGAATAAGCGTTTGGTATAATTATGATCTTGTTAATCTTAAGCTTGTGTTATAATCCTATCGTTTCTAATCTTATAAACTTTGGTTATCAACATTGATTATATACTCACACCGATATAGGTTGAAAGACCCGTTGTGATCTATATAGTTTTAAAGATTTGTCTATGATCTTTATCGTCTGTGATGAGAAATCCACTTACGTTATTTGATAAACGAAAAGAGATTTGATATAATAGTAACTGGATATTTTGAGTGACACATTGGATCAAGTTAACTAAACATAAGTCTTAAGTTAAACAAGTGAATTTGTGAAAACATTTTCTGACGAGAAAACACTTTTTATAAATTCAAGTCCTAAGTTTGAGATCGTAACTATCACCATTGCTTATGAATTATATGAAATTATCCGAGTAGTCATATTTATCATTATTGAATTCAGTTCAGTTTATTTTATCTATGTTAAAGTTTATTTTTTAGCTGATTATTCGACACTACACAAATCCCTGTGGACGACCTGGTCTTACCTAAAAAGATTATACTACATACGTGGGTTATACTTTTACCCGTATGTTTCCATCTAATAACCGGTAATCTCAGTCTTATAAATTTATTGCTTTTGAAACACAATAAAGTTTTTGGCGCCATTTTCGGGGATTTCAAAGTTGTTTTATAATCAAACCTTTAAAAAAATAACATTTCCTCTTTTCAAAAAAAATCGCCGTATAGTTTTCTAGCAAATGGAACCCAAATAAATTCTCCCTTGGATGCATACATGTGCTTCCAACTCTAAACTTTTTGAACCATTATCTGAACCTGAATGTACTCTGAACCGAAGACTTCGTCGACGAAACAAAAGAGTTTCATTAGAACAAAGAAACGATCCACCTCAACACCCGAGAATTGTCTATCCGCGAATTCTCGACATCAATTACTTCCGTCACTTTCTCATTACCCTTCAAAACCACTATCTCATGGATGATGAACCCATGTAGGCTACCGACCGTGTTGTCGCTCCGACTCCTAGTTCCGTAATCACCATTCCTGAAACCGCAAACGAATTCGCCATTAAAGGTAACCACCTGACTCTCATCAAAGGAAACCAATTCGATGATAGAACCACAACCGATCCTCACAAACACATTCACGATTTCCTCGGAATATGTGATATGTTTAAATATAGAGACACCAAAAATGAAGCTGTCCGCCTGATGATGTTTCCCCTATCACTCACCAGAGAAGCAAAAACCTGGCTGGACAAACTCAACGAAGGAACTATTGAAACATATGATGAAGTTCAAACCGTTTTTATTAGCTGATTCTTTCCCCTAGCTCTTTTTGACCGACTCCTCAGAGAAATCCGAGCGTTTTCCTAACATGAAAACGAATCTCTAACTGATGCATGGCTTCGTATGAAGGAAATGCTCAGAAACTGCCATGGCCACAATCTGTCCAAAGGCAACATCATGAAAATCTTTTACCATGGTCTCAACGAAATGACCCAAGAAGTTCTAAATGCCGTAGCTGGTTGTATTTTCCTCTATAAAACTCCAAACCAAGCTTATCAGCTTTTGGAAGACAAAGTCTTACTTAAGCTCGATTGGGATAAGAATCAACAAACAAAATCCTTTCTTAAGAAAATCGTTGCTTTCGCCGCTAAAGGTAGCAGTAATTCCGACACTAACAAAATTATGGCCCGAATAGATGCCATGACCATAAAAATGGATGCTCAGTATAAAGAATTTCAATCTTGTTCAAAACAACCGAACCTTGACGATAATGACATACCCATGTCATGTGAAGAAGAATCCAAATTCATGCAAACCTTCCATCGTACTCGTTTTTACAATGATTACTGCGACCGTGATTCCAACTGTGATCATTGGTGTTCAAGCGGAATAAATGATTACAACCGAGACAACTATCAATCTCATTCTGATAATAAACCTGATCTTCAAAAACAACTAAGCGACTTCATAAAAGCCCAACATTCGACCAATTCTTTTGTCAAAGATACCTTTATGGATCTCAAAAACAAACTCGAAACAACAACCAAAAACCATCAAGCTTCAATTCAAAATCTCAAAGCAAAATTCGACAGATTTGCTGACAAGCAATCTGGCCGACCTTCTGGATCTCTTCCTAGTAACACTCATCTTAACCTAAAAGGTAGTTCATCTAAACCTTACCAACCACTACAAGCTCAAAACGAGCATGTTAATGTCGTATTTACATGGAGTGGTAAATCCTATGACCTACCAGATAACCCAAATGATCAACAAAATGATTCTGAAATGCCTATCAACTTTGAAAATGATGATGATGATGATGAAAAATCTACACCTCAACCTAAACCTAAAATACCAAAACTAGTTAAAGAAACACCGATACCCAAACCATATAAACCAAAAATACCATATCCTCAATGCCTCAGAAAAGAAAAAATGGAAGCTCAATATGGAAAATTCCTCGACATGATCCGAGCAATTCGAATCAACATACCTCTTGTCGATGTTTTAGCCAGAATGCCCAACTATGGCAAATTTCTCAAAGAACTCGTAAGTAACAAAAACAAAATCAAACAAATTTCTGCCGCTTTTTTGAGCGATGAAAGTTCTGCCATACTTCAAAACAAAGTTCCACCGAAACTTGGAGACCCCGAAAGTTTTCTCATTCCATGTAAATTCAACAAAGATTTCTCATGCAATGCTTCAGCCGATCTTGATGCTAGCATAAATCTCATGTCGTATTGCTTATATGCAAAATTATCTCTTGAAACTCTCAAACCTACTAAAATGAGAGTAAGATTAGCCGACCGATCATTCCAATATCCTGTTGGAATAGCTGAAAATATGCTCGTCGAAGTTGGTAAATTCACCTCCCCTGCCGATTTCGTTATTCTCAAAATGGAAGAAGACAGTAAAGTTCCCCTTATCTTAGGAAGACCTTTTCTTCACACTGCCGATGCAGTGATTCGAGTTAAACAAAAGAAACTCAATCTCGAAGTTGGAACTGAACGAATAATCTTTCACATCGATTCTGCTATGAAACATTCTTACTCAAACGATGATACATGTTTCAGTATTGACGTCATCGACGAAATCTTAGAAGAAGATTTCAATGCTCTTCTAGACGAAGGAAGTGAAATCCTCCATTCCATAGAAGGAACCATCCTCAAAGAAAAACTCTTTGCTGAATTCGATGAATTCATGGAAATGACTACAGATGAAAATTCTGAATTCGAATCCGACACTGAAGAACCACCATTGGAAAAAAGTTACCTTTAACACCGATTACAAGATAAAAAATCTCTTAAAGAACCTCTTATGGATCTTGAACTCAAACCTCTTCCTGATAACCTTGAATATGTATTCTTGGAAGAACCCTCTTTTCTTCCTGTCATCATATCAACTCAGCTTTTTGAAGAAAACAAAAATAAACTCGTATCTGTTCTTAAAAAACACAAACAAGCCTTTGCTTGGAAAACCACAGACATTCTTAGAATATGCACATCTTTTTCTAAACATAAAATTCAACTCCTGAAAGACAAAAAACTAGTTGTTCAAAAACAAAGAAGATTAAACCTAAACATGCTAGAAGTTATAAAAAAGGAAATAGTTAAACTTCTCAATACAGGTATCATTTATCTGGTCGCTGATAGCCCTTGGGTAAGCCTCATTCACTGTGTACTGAAGAAAGGAGGTATTACATTTGTTACTAACAAAAGAAATGAACTTGTCCCAACAAGAACTATCACAGGTTGGAGAGTATGTATTGATTACCGCAAACTCAATGAAGCAACTGCAAAAGATCATTTCCCTTTGCCATTTATGGACCAGATGTTAGAAAGACTCGCAAGAAATAAATAATTCTGTTTCCTCGATGGTTTTTCTAGATATTTTCAAATATCAATCGATCCTATAGACCAAGAAAAAACAACATTCACCTGCCCTTTGGTGCATATGCTTATAGAAGAATGCCTTTCGGTTTATGTAATGCTCCAGCTACTTTCCAGAGGTTCATGCTGGCTATATTTCATAACATGATTGAAGAATCAGTCAAAGTATTCATGGACGATTTCTCCATTTTTGGAAGCTCTTTTGATCACTACCTAAACAATCTCGATAAAATGCTTCAACGTTGTAAAGATTCACATCTTGTCCTTAACAGGGAAAAATGTCACTTCATGGTTAAAGAAGGAATTGTGATTGGACACAAGGTTTCTGAAGCAGGCCTCAGAGTCGACAAAGCAAATATCGATGTAATCTCCAAACTTCTACCACCCAGTAATATCAAAGGTATTAGAATCTTTCTAGGACATGCCGGTTTCTACCGAAGATTCATTAAAGATTTCTCAAAAATTGCTTGTCCTCTCACCAAGTTGCTCGAAAAAGATACTCCATTCGAATTCAATAACGAATGTCAAAATGCATTTAAGATATTAAAAGAAAAGCTCACATGTGCTCCTGGGATCGTAAGCCTAAACTGGAATCTTCTGTTCGAACTCATGTGGGATGCAAGTGATTTCGCAGTTGGAGCAATCCTAGGTTAAAAAGAAGGCAAAAACTTTCACCCGATATACTTTGCAAGCAAAACTCTCAATGCAGCTCAGCAAAACTATACAATCACTGAAAAAGAACTTATGGCTGTAGTCTTTGCTTTTGACAAATTCTGATCCTATCTAGTATTATCAAAAACTATTGTGCACACTGATCACTCAGCTCTTAGGCACTTATTCAATAAACAAGATGCTAAACTACGCCTTATTCGTTGGATTCTGCTCTTATAAGAATTTGATATCGAAATAAAAGATGGAAAAGGTATAGAAAATATTGGAGCTAACCACCTATCTAGAATTGAAAATGAAGAAACAAGTGATGACAGTGAAGTCAATGACAATTTTCCTAGAGAAACTCTTATGGAAATAAACACTGAAGATGAACCATGGTTTGCAGACTTTGCAAATTATTTAGTAAGTGATATCATACCTAAAGGAATGATGTACCAGCAGAAGAACAATTTTTTCTCAGACCTTAAGCATTACTTCTGGGAGGTACCTTACCTCTTCAAAGTATGTTCTGACGGTATGATCAGACGATGTATCTCTGGACCAGAAACCCGAACCATTTTAGATCAATGTCACCACGGACCGACTGGTGGACATTATGGACTAAACACAACAGTTAAAAAAGTCTTAGACTCAGGTTTTTACTGGTCGACCATCATCAAAGAAGCTCATACTCAAGTTCGCCTTTACAAAGCATGTCAAAAGACAAGAAATATTTCAAAAACGTAATGAGATGCCCTTAAAGAACATTCAAGTATGCAAAAATTTTGACATATGGGGTATCAATTTTATAGGACCCTTTCCGAAATCATACAAATTCGAATATATTTTAGTAGTTGTCGACTATGTATCTAAATGGGCCGAAGCAGAAGCTCTACCAACAAACGATGCCAGAGTTGTTATTACTTTTCTGAAGAAACTATTCTGCCATTTTAGAATGCCCAAAACTCTCATAAGCGACCGAGGAACTCATTTCTGCAATAAAATAATGGAAAAAACCATGAAAAGATATGGAGTTAACCACCGATTCTCTACATCATATCACCCTCAAACAAGTGGTCAAGTTGAAAACACGAACATAGCTCTTAAAAGAATTCTTGAAAAGACCGTCAAAGATAATCATGCCATCTGGTCAAGAAAACTTGATGACGCTCTGTGGGCTTTTTGTACAGCTTAAAAACACCAACTAGTACAACACCATATGTGATTCCTTAAACTGAATAGATCTTTGCAGCCTATAAAGGATGATAGCCTAGATGTATAAATACAACTGACTATGTAGAAACAATGACTTGAATACAATATGTTAATGC
>BQNB010140176.1:0-17451 GCA_026074375.1 Tanacetum coccineum | reverse complement strand
TGGTGTGTTTGATTTTCTCATGCTATGTGTCGTTTAAGAACGTCTATTTTTGGAACTTTCAAATAAAGTTGCCGTGTTGTGTTTCGATTCCCTTGCATAGACCTCTACCTTGTAAGTCTTAAAGTTTGAATTCTGGAAACCCATAAGCTTTGTGTGTAAAAGTGTACCAAATAATTAGGCACGGCTTCGTATTAGGGTTTCGAGGAAATTGAAATGATATTTGGTTGGATTTAAATTGGGTTTAGACGACTCTTTCAGACCAATATGTTGTTTGTTGTTTTCTGAAATGATTTTGACCCGTAGGATTCTTTAAAGTGTCATGGGTTATAGATCTCTGTGTGTAGTGTTCTTTTTTGATTGGTTGTGCATGTTCACGTTGTATGATAGTAGTAAGGTCAGTCACTGAGATGTGTGGGTTTTGGTACTAGGTATGCATGGGGACGAGATGTAGTTATAAATACGGTGGCCAATGTAATTATAAATGTATCGCGACTCACGTATACTTACATCGTCCTACTCGCTCAAATTAGTGTTGACACCATGGGATCGTATATGAGTTGGTTTGGTGAAAATTCCCAAGTATTGGGTAATTACAAGCCGGGTTTGAGATTCTTACCTTTGGTTTTGTTCCGAGAGCATGATTATTTAAATTTTGTGTTTTATGGCCTTTATATATATTAGCCAACCCTCGTACCTAACCTTTAAAAAATGCCGCCGAAGTGCTGGCCGACCTACTGCCACATCACAAGGAGGGGAACGGGTGGACGAGTTGGTAGATGAGGTAGAGGAATGGGAAAGCCTAAGAGAGGAAATAGTGATCAAGTCGATGTTTTTGTATTAACTTTTCAAAAGGAAATTATGGTACCTGTAGAGGACTCATAGGCCTTTTCAAGTTTTGATCGTATCCGTCAGCTACAAAAATTTGTTGCAATTTCTTAGAGATTGCTTTTGATTAGCAGCCCGTTAGGAGTGTTTTAAAATATTTTTGGTATTTGAAGACATGAGAGATTGTACTAGGAAGTAGAGAAACATCCTAGGTACATGTAGGAATTCGGATGGAGTTGTATTGACACTCGACAAATGAGTTATCGCCAAAACGACAAAACTAGTCGAAAAATTGAGACAAGAATTTGAATGAGTAATAAGTCCAAGAATTTATATGGCAACCCCTGGATGTGTAAAACTGGAGGTTCAAGTATTAAACAAACTTAGACTTGAGCAGTTGTTCCAAGCTTTGCGGACTCATGGTTTAGGAGATGCGTTGAAAATGTAGAAGAGGTAGAATCCAGAAAATCATCAAGAAGCTAAAGGTTTATTGGTTTGTGGTTATCGTTGCCTTAAAGTTTTCATCTTATCATCGGTGTTGTAATTGTGCATTCTTGAGTCTTGGTTTTGATTTAGATCCCCATGAGAGCTATGCATGTGATGTTCTAGTGACATGGGTGGTTTGGGCTAGGTTGCCATGGTTACCTTAGATTTCATCCTGTTTCGATAGGATCCGGATTTTTGGGAAAATGTAACGGTTCCCACTAGCACTCTTTTGCGCATGTATCTTCTTTGTTTACCCATATCCTTGTTTGGGTATTCTTCATACTTTCTATGATCTTTAACTTTAAATCAACCTAATGACATTTTACAAATCCATGATATTGACCCATGAATCATTTTAAACGTTTCAAAAAAAATTACGAGTGCCATTCTATAAATCAAGCCAATTTCAAACCATTTGAAAAATCTTTATGCAACTCCAACTGAGATTGCTATGGCTGACTGAGAGTCGCAGTACAACGGTATTGTGTTGTAGTTGAAGCCATAATCTTTAAGCTGTGTCCTCATCCACATTACTTAAGCACAACTTGCGGATAACACCACGTACTCGGCTTCTACTGTAGACATTGCAGTGCAGTCCTATTTCTTTGACATCCAACTGACTAACTTTTCACCTAGGAATTGTATTTCTTCAAAAGTGCTTTTGCGAGTATCAAGACATTCGGCATGATCGGCATCTGAAAAAGCTGTTAGTTCAAAGCCAAAATCCTTCGGATACCAGAGTCCCATATTAATGGTTCCTTTTAAGTATCGAAAGATCCTTTTAACCTCTTTGAGGTGTTTTTTATTCGATCTTGCTTGATAACGTGCACAATAGCATACTGCTTGCACTATATCTGGTCTACTAGAAGTCAGATATATGAGTGACCCGATCATACTTCTATATTTTGTTTGGTCAACGGGTAATCCACTCAAGTTTGCATCCAGTTTAGGTTTAGTAGCCATTGATGTACCAATGCTGTCACATTTGTCTATTCTATGTTTTTTAAGTACTTCCAAAGCGTACTTGGCTTGATTGATAAAGATACCTCGTGGGAATTGGTGGATCTAAAGTCCTAAAAAGAATGTCATTTCCCCCATTAAGGACATTACAAATCTATTGTGCATCAATTTTTCAAATCGTTTAGAAAATTTTAGGTTTGAGGACGCGAAAATAATGTCATCGACGTAAATTTGCACAAGTAGAATATCCTCCCCGTATCTTATCGTGGATAGAGTAGGATCGCTAATACCTTTAGTGAAACCTTTGGACATCAAAAAAATTAAAAGTTCATTATACCAGGCTCTTGGAGCTTGCTTTAATCCATATAGAGCTTTCCTTAGACGGTAAACTTTCTCTGGACGATCAGGATCAATGAACCTATCTGGTTGTGCAACATAAACCTCCTCCTTCAGTGGACCATTAAGAAATGCCATTTTGACGTCCATCTAATATATAGGAAATGATTTGTGTGCAGCGTAGGCAACAAAAATCCAAACAGCTTCCAAGCGAGCGACTGTAGCAAAAGATTCCTCAAAATCAATACCCTCTTCCTGTGCATACCCCTTAGCTACACGTCGTGCCTTATTGCGAATTACAGTTTGATCTTCATCCTTTTTGTTCTTCCATAACCACTTTAGCTTGATGACTGTCTTGCCAAATGGTTTGTCAACGAGTTCCCAGACTTGTAGTCTGTCGAATTGATGAAGCTCATCCTGCATTGCCTTGATCCATGCGTGATCAACCGTTACTTCCTTAATATTTTTTGGTTCAGCGGTACACACGATGAGTGCGAACATGCACATTTCAGGATTTGTTGCAAGTTGTCGTCTTGTCTGCACTGGCTTGGATGGATTTCCACGAACTTGTTCTAGAGGATTATTTTTGGTCCATCGATAGTCAGATTGGTGACGTTGGTAGAATGACATTGCATGAGGAAGACTCAGCAACTTCTTATACCGGTGTACATAAAGGATTGAAAAATTCATATGGGTGAAACTGTGCATCTGCTACTTGATCAATGTTGTTTTCCTCAGCATTGACATTTGTTGTTAGAGTTGTCGGTTCTGTTGTAGGTTGAATATTTGCTGTAGGTTATGTGTCTTGTTGTTTAGAATTATCAAAGAGAGAGGACGACTTTGATGCACTTTGATTTCCTGCAGTGAAGTATTCTTTGAACAAAGGACTGAACAGAAAATCCAACTCTTGTAATGACGAATCATTTATGTTTGCTTGAGGAGAAACATTTGGAACTGGCTTTGAACTTGAAGGTTCATTACTGTGGTCATGAGTTCTGAGGCTTGAACTGTTATGTTCAAACGTCATTTGTCTTGGGGGCGCGGGGCCAAAGTTGTCATAGTCTGACGCCATTTGATGGATTTCATCAAAAGTTGATATGAATGGATTCAACTATTAATTTTGTTCTCTTGTTGTAGACTCTATATCCATTTTACCGATTAGAATATCCTACAAAAATGCACGGATCCCTTTTTTCCTTCATCTTATCAAGATTTTCACCATCTTTGGTTAAGTAACAAGTGCAGTCAAAGATGTGAAGGTGTTTGAGAGTAGGTTTTATGTCATTAATGATGTGATATGGTGTCTTTTCGTGTCTAGGAATGATGAGAGATCTGTTTTGGGTGTAACATGTTGTTGCAATTGCTTTAGTCCAAAAAAATAAAGGAAGTTTAGAAGCAGAAAGCATTGTTCGAGCAGCCTCAACTAGAGTACAGTTTTGTCTTTCGACAACGCCTTTCTGTTCAGGTGTTCTAGGAGTGGATGTTTTATGTTCAATTCCTTCTTCTTTAAAGTATGCATGGAGTGTCTTGTTTAAGAACTCTATGCCTCTGTTAGTTATCACTTGGGCTTGAGGATTCCGTTGAATCATCTTTAGAAAGTCTTTGAGAACTTCCGGTGTTTCATCCTTAGATCTTAGAATTTGAGTTCAAGTGTATCTGGAATATTCATCGACAATCACCAGAATGTATTTCTTCCCATTGATGCTTTCAACCCGCATGGGACCACATAAGTCCATATGACGCAAATCTAACCGTTTCTTCGATCTTGTAACATCTATTGTCTTGAAAGAACTTCTTTTTGCTTTGCCCAGTTCATAAGAAGAACATAGTTGATCCTTTACAAACTTCAACTTTGGTAAGCCATTCACAATGTCGTTCTTAGAAAGCAGATTGATGGTATCAAAGTTAAGATGATAAAGTCAATGATGCCATAACCATGCAGAGTTGGTGAAGCCTTTACCAAGAAACAGATTAGAGTTGGTGAAACTAAGTCTTGAAGAGTTATTGTGTAAAGATCAGATCCACGAGTACCCGAAAGTAAGTCGTTTCCCTAAAGATCTCTAACAAAACAAGTAGATTTCCTAAAAGCAACCTCCAAATCCGCATCATAGAATTGACCAACTGAGAAGAGATTATGATTAAGGACTTAGACGTAATAAACCCTCTTGATCATTGTATTTCCTTGAACCAAATCCCCGTAACTAAGAATTAGTGCAAATTGATCATTACCGAACCGTACTGTACCTATATATTTTTCAATAAAATTTCTTAATAGGATGATTTGTACAATCTGCAAGAGAATTAGAGGACGATGGAACATTTGACAAATGCGATCCTAAAGTATTTATGAGCTTCAAGACATTAGTTATCCTAGATGCAATACCTATAGTGGGACTAATACTTGTGTTTACATTTCTTTCCTTATTTTAGGCACCCAAATCATTTTGGTTTTAGGCTTAAATTTATATCCTGATGGACATTGTTTTTCAATCCACAAGTCCATCTCTTACTAGAGTTTTCATAAAGCATCCTAAAGTAGCTACTAGATTTCTAGATAGTGGATTCTGAAGCAACTATTTTCTTAGGGGATGTTGCAACAGATTGGTTCACATTTCTAAAAGGTTTTCTAGTTCTAATGGGCACTTCTTAAGGCTTCTTAGATCCAACATTCACGTCATTCAAAAACTTAGAAACACAAGCATCATGATTTGAAATAAACACACATTCGCCACATGTTACACAAACATCGTTAACATTTGAAGGTCTAGAATTTAAACTATCATTACACACAGTTACAGACTTTATTTTATTTGAAATACTAGAATTCCTATCTTGGTCTTCTACTTCAGTCTTCTTAAACTTCACTTGACTATTGTTTTACATGACCTTATCTTTCATTTGAGTACTCTTAAGTTGTGGCCTGCTAACACTAGTTCTGTGAATTATTCCTGTAGAGGTAGACACGCGGGGATTAGTATTACTAGAAGTCTGCAGTAACTAGTGTGCTCTAGTTTTTGTTGGCCTAGTGTCTAATCTATACATTCCTGATTTAATCACATTCTTTTTATTTTAGCTTGTTTTCTAGTTCGGGTTTAAAGTACATTTTGTGGAGTGACTGGTTTTGATAACTGATGAGGTGTCATTTTATACACTTTTTCAGGGTCAAATATGCCTAGATTATGTACTTAATAATTTATTTTCATTTTTTAGCACTTGGATGGCTTTTGGAGGAAATACACGTGACTTGGGCTCATTTGGAGAAGAAACAGACAACACTACGAATCTAGACCAAATCTCTTAAAGAAATCATCATTGAGACGGTGGAGAGCCAACTCATGCGACGACGTCAGAACATGATCAAGATGGCATCAGGAGTATCATGATGGCATCAGAATGTAGCCGCTTCAAATGAAACCCTAGAACCATGATTGAATCGATGGCGTCAGGAATTTTGTGACACCGTTGCGGTCTGATCTCTATATATACAAATTTGTTTTAGGGTTTTTAGTGTGTAACTTTTGGTAGACGAACCCTAGCTTTAGAAGACGATTTTAGCAGCCTTTAGGCTCGTTTTTAGGGTATCAAAACCCTCTTGTAACAGCCTCAACTGCATGATTTAATCAAGTGAAGTTCATTTATCCCTTATCACTTTATTCGTTTTGTGATAGATTCTTGTTCTTCTTCTTTATTTACCATGCAAGGCTAGATCTATTAGTATTTATTTATGATTGCATGAAACTTAGTTTGTAGATCCTTTTTATGTTACTTCTTGTGATGGATGTGCGCGTTAGGCTTTAGAAAACTAGCCATAAGATATTAAATTGGCATAGACGTCTAGGAAAACGCGAGTGTGTAGAAAGGATACCATCAGTAACAGTCTTCATACTACCTTACCCCTAATATGGTTGATCCCTTTTAAGTGTTATAAATACATGTAATGTACTCTTAGGGGCCTTGTAATAATCTTTATACTACCTTACTTGTGCGTTGCCTTAACAGAATATTACATAGACGGCGGGTTTGTGTAATTCGTTCATGACTTAGGAAATACTTACACAGATCATAACAAGGTTGACAAAGCAACATGATTAGGAGAAGCAAACTAAGGAGTAGTGCATGATTAAGTAAATACATTCGTTTACCATATAGTTATCACTAAAGTAGTTTAGATTTATATTTAGTTTTATTAGCTAAAACAAACCAACCTCTCAAACCATGATATTTACCTGCTTTTATAAAAACATAAAAATATACAAAAGGATCTTCTCTCAACCCCGTAAACCTTTGTTAGATTCTGTTCGAGCCTTCTTAACCTTTTCCCCTAGAGAACGATAACAACCTCCGAGTCTTGCCTATACTACACTATAACGATTAGGTTCACTACCTGGGGAGTTGTAAAACTTCATGTTGAAGATCTACGACGATCGCACATCAAGTTTTTTGCGACGTTACTAGGGATAGTTAGGTTTCGATCATTGTTTAACTAAGGTTTACTCGCTTGATTCCTATCAAGTAAGATTTTAATTTCAGTAAATTAGCTTTCTTGTAGTCTACCTTTTCTTTGTGCTTTTGTTCGTAAATTTTCATTGACTATTCCATTCTTCATTATGCAGAACGCGAATCCACCGCCGACCAATAACCCACATGTCCTGCCAACTACGCTGCGCGCAAAGGTTGTCTAAGAGCTCAAAGAGCTACAGACAATCTCAGCCTATATCGATTCTCGCCTTGAAAACATTAACCAATTCCTTAACAACTTCAAAAACTGACCCAATGAAATTAATATGGATGAACCGGAGCCCGAGGATGAAACGTTCAACACACCCCTTGTTTCCCCTTTTCTTGATTCAGACGACGATTCTAATGATGGAGAAGTCCTTAGTGAGTTAGAAGAATATGGTAATGCGGGAAGGTTTTGCCGTAAAAAGATAATTAATAGCTTTGATGAGGATGACTTAGCATTCCAATGCATGATTGGCTTTAGAAAGTTTGTGTAACACCCCCATTTTTTACATATAGCAGCGGAAGCTAATCTGGGGTATTACTTCAAAGGTACAACAATCATAATCATAGAAAACGAATCAAAAGAGTCGTTTTTAAAAATAAGTTACCATTCATTATTTCATCAGAGTTTTTACAAAAGAGAGGTCCCAACATCTAAAATACAACATTTGAATGATAACGGTTTTTCCATCTTCAAGTCCTCGCCACTCCGTGCCATTAGTTACCTGAGATAAAACATGCTAAAAAGTCAACACAAAGGTTGAGTGAAATCCATAGGTTTAAGTTTAATAATTTGAATGCAAGTGTGATATTGGGCTACGTTGATATACACCCGTTATTGAAAACATATTTATTATTGCCATTAGCTCATGAACGAGCCTTAGGGTTGTAATGGTGTGTTATAGACATTGCGGGTACCTTGCCAATATAACCCCGCGTGATTTCTAATGATGTTGCAATTGGTTACATATAATAGGTACACCAACGGGGATGGGTCCAGCCCAAATTGATCTATTAACATCATTCGCGCTTCTACGGATAGCGCAATTATGCGGTTTCATGGATTATTGGGACTGTAAGGCAAAGCATTTACTTAGGCAATAGTAAATGATAATAGATACAGAAATAATTGCATCATGTTTATAGCATGTATCCCCCTTCGCGGGTTTATAAAATGATTGAAATGCGAGGCTCTTATGAATTCACTAAAGTCCTTAAAAAAAGTAATTCACATTTTTATAGATAATACGAGTATGTAAAAGAGGTTTTGTAAACAACGCTGTATCCCCCTCGTGGGGTTTATAAAACATGGGTAAATAAGTAAAGGTGAGGTTATGGATCTCCCTGATAGTTATATGGGAATGATAAGCAATGTATATGAAATGAATAGTAACGGCTTCGTCACAGGCAACCTAGGGTAATATATGTCAAGTCTTAGTTTGATTGAATATGTAAGATTTTACATCGATGTCGGTTTTGATATTAAAATTATCATAACACCGTTTCGGGCCATCATAATTCAAAGTCACTTCAAGTAAAAGTTGGAGGAGCTAGGGCACTTTGAATCGTTTCAAAAACCCACCAATCAGTCAGAACGTAATACAAGATTGAAAACTCCTTAATTTGTAGCTCCCTAGTATCGTGGTTTGTTATGGAATCGGGAAAGATTTTATGAAAGCACATCGATGATGAATGATATAATAGTTATAACATAGCAGTTTTAAGCTCTTTTATTTAATATTGGAATGTTAAGCATGTCAAGCGTTAATTAAAGTTATGTCTTGTAATGTTTTGAATGTGTTTTTATACTTTTTCAAAATGTTACATTTTAGACCCTTGAGTTTAAAAAGTGGCAGAATATACCCTTGGAGTTTGCACTTTTACGACTTTGGTCCCTCAAGTTTAAAAGATATACCAATAAACAGTGTATTTAAAAATGATATCGAACCCTTGTGTTATAACTTTGATAAACTGACTCTTTTAGTCCTTTTTAGTTAACAAGTTTCTGAATGAAGTTATGTTTTACCCCTTGCATGGATAATTTTTACAAAACATGTCCAAATTGCCATGCAAGCTTATTTTAACATTTCAATATACATTTATAAGTTATAATAAACTAAAATATGAAGATTTAACGCAACACAAGTTTAAAATAACGATTCGTTAAGCTAGGAAGTAAAACGGGTCAAATTATGGTTTCAAAATGAAAACGCGCGGGTTTTTATTTCAAATTCTTTCAAAAACCAATATTATTGATTCATTAACATGTTATATGATAGATTATAACATAATTTGAGCATTATAACTTTAGGATTTAAGAAACATGGAAATTAGGGTTTTAGGGCTCGGTTTTGGATCAAAAAGGCATAACACATAGGTTTTTCATGAAAATGGATCAAACAAGAGTTCATGAACATTCATAAGAACATTATAAGAGTATGAGAGCAGGTTTGATGATATGAAACCTGAGTTTGAGCTATGATGATGAATAATGGAGTCGTATGGGTTGTTTTGGGTTGAAACGCCTTCGTTCGCCTAGTTTCTTCACTCCGGGACTTCAATTCTTCAGGGATTTGCTTCTTAGACTTCTTTAATGATCCTAGGATCATAAGGGAGCAAAGGATTGCTGCCAATTAGGTTATAGAAGGAGGAGGGTTGGTGCGAGTTGAAATGAACACAAGAGTGCCCTATTTATACTCGAATTCAGGTGAGGTGAGTAAGCAAGGCTTAGTTTCTGATCTTGACACATAGGAGGTCTAGTAGGGGATGTGTAGAAGCTAGAAATTCAGGTGTGGAGGTCTAGCAAAGTAGATTGAAGTGTTGGACCTCCCTAGTGCTTGCCGCGGCTGCATAGAGGAAAAAGGAGGCCATGTGCCTTCATTTTTAACCAAGAAATGGTCTAAGCAGCTGAGTAAGCTGCTCCAAGGTTTCTAGAAGGAGTTCATGTAAATATCTTGCACATGGATGGGTCTTAAATGGGTCAAAGAAGGCAAAGAGAGGGCGCGGGTCTGTTTTGAGCTCGACAAGGGTTTTCACAAGTTTTCTCACTTATATTTCGTGTATATTGATCATGGATGGTTGGAAAATGTTCTCAAGGTCTGTAATAAGAAGTGTCATTAGGATTTAGCAATTGGTTTGGGTTAAAATGGGTTTAAAATGATGAAATGAGGTCACGGGTTCCATTTGGTACGGTTTAGGGTTTTCTTGACATTCTTTGCTTATAATTCGTGTACATTGGACCAATATTGATAGATTATTGATCCTAGGTAGTATATTAAGGATTATAATCAAAAGTTGAGAGGTGGTTTGGGTTAAAACGGGTAGAAAATGAGTTAACGGGTCAAAAGTTTAATTAGGGCATAATTAGGGTTTTCTGGATTTATTTCTTGTATAATTGAAGTTGAATGATGAAATGATTATGGAATATGATTGAGAATATTTTAATTTATGTTATTACAACTTATTTGAGAGTTGGTTTGGATTTACAATGGATAAAATTTAAGAAACGAGTCATGGTTTAGAAACTAGCTCGGTTTTAGGGTTTAGGGTTTTGAATGTAAAAAGATGTATGAAAGCTTATGCATGGAATAATTAAGGTTTATATATTGTATAATGAGTGTAGTAGGTTGTACACAAGTGGTGGTGAAGAGATTAGAATGAAAACGGAGGTAAAATGACTATTTTGGAGATCATACTTAATGACTTGTACACTGAGCTTTTAATGACTTGTACTTTGATTTGAAGAGATTTTATATTTCAATTGAGATGTTATATTACTTGTACATATGCTTTAGTAGCTTGTGCATTCACTTTAGATGTTAATCTTTCATGAATTTAGGGTTTAGAGGCATACGGTAACGGTTTAAAACCCGTTTTGATATAACGTTGCAAATGGTACCTTATCTGAGTAATGTACTTTGTAAAAATGATATTATGATATTGACTTGACATATTATGATGTTTTCTTGACATATTATGATGATAGGATTGCCATAGGTAGGTTGCCTAAGCCCGTTAACTTTAGCTATGCAAGAAATGTTGCACATTGAGATATTGGCAAAGTAAGTAATGTAATAAAGCGAAAAATTTCCCTGAAAAAGGTGAGTTCATATATAATTGATAGATTGTACATCATCTAACTTAATAGATGGATATTTACATTTATGAAAATTGTGGGTTGTTATAATTAACCCCAGAGTTTCTGCTGTAGAGGGACACGTACAGGTTATGGCATCCCAAATGGTTCAGGCCGTGGGTAGAGTAGAGCAGGTTGGTACTCATGTAGAGCAGGGTCAGCAGGCTGCGACCCAACGAGATAAGGTGATTTTCGGACTTATCCAGCAGGTGCAGACTCTTCAGGCCGCTGTGCAGCATAGAGATTTGCAGATTCAGCAGCTTCAGACTATGGTTTCCGAGATGAGCAGCCACGAGAGTACATTGATGCAGTGCATTCTTGGGATGGATAGACGCCTGGCCGATTTAGAGAGGAGACCTCCAGGTACTCAGTAGTCATGTTGCTTATTGTTTTGATTTTTGGTTGGATTATGACCATTTTGTATAGTCACTAAACTGCTAGTGCCAGTTAGTGAGGTCATACTGGTGGGTGTATTTTGTTTTTGTAAACACCGCAGCTATTCGAATATGTTAGGATTCTTGTATTAGAAGCTTAGAAATCATTGTGATTGGATGTATCGGTCTTGGAACCGAAGATTGTAACTTTTGGGGGATTTTGGCTGTACGTATACTACCCTCAGCATTATTATCATTATTTTGGTTATGAAAGATTATGATTATTCCTGGTTATGAATTTTATGATTGTGGATGTTGATGCCCTCGAGTGTTGAATGATTTTAGTTGGTGAATCCTTCGCATGTGTATGATACTTGCTTGCATAGTCCATGAGTGGGTATTGTTTTGATACTTGTCAAGACCTATTGTCCAAACTATGTTAAATAATGTTTTGTAGATTGATGATTTTAAAAAATCTTATTGTATAGTATTAAATTATGTATAGCAATCATTTGTATAATCAAGCTTTATTATGTTAAAAACCTCGACATATTAAACAATCAAAGGTACTTGGGATTTTGCCATTCAACTAAGAGTTAATGGAAAAACAACCGACCGTATATCAGAACCTAATTCATACATAAAAAAATCAATTATATTGAACCAATTCAAACATATAAAATAAATTATTTAGATTAATTCGCGTCAGTTTCGAGTCATGTGATTGTGATAATTAATCTCAGGCTTTATGCAGTATTTTACAGGAAGTAACCAATAAACTTGTGTGTAGAATTTTTCCCAGAAAACAAATGTGATGTAATCACAGAGGCTAGAGACGGCGTCAGTATTCCTGACGGCGTCAGGTCTCTAGCTTGTGAAAATTCAAATTATTTTATTATTTTTGAAAAATAAATTTTCATAATTTCCAGACTTTGTAAAATTCTTAAAAACCTCCAGAAAACCTTGATTACTTTAACACATTCACCCTATCTTTACTGCTGTTATAGAGTCAACCCTAAAAGTTTCGTTGTATATATCATCATCCCACCGATTTTACGCCCGGTGTAGTTGTCTTTTCTTTGATTTACAAGTTATATTTGATGAGAAGAAGCTTGGAAGTTCTTAGGAAGTTTCCTGATGACGATTCTTGGAGGACAATTTAACCTGTTATCGCATGTTTTTTCTCCATTATTGAGCAAACCAAGGGAGTACTAGTTTCTTTTACTTGTTTTCTTTTCCCTTTATTCGTTCTTACGGGTACTTTTAAGAACATTGGGGACAATGTTCAACTTAAGTGTAGGGGGAAATAAGCCTTAGAAACTATTCCTTCAATTGCCATTTGCTTTGTCCTTAAAATGATGGGTAATATATCGAAACATAGCATAGACGGTAATTTTGACTCAAATTTAAATATTTTCATGACACATACCGACGAAAACCGAGTATTATTAGCGTCTCATGGATAGGAATTTATATGACTAGCACAAAAAAAACCCTCAAAATTCCAACCTAAAAATGTGAGGTTCGCCTTTAGATCTATAGGAATTCGAGTATCCATTTTTGATACCCAACATAATTTTACTTTAGCTTTCTCGAGTTAAGAAGTGAGCAATCATGTGTATCTATTCCATCGTTGGATGTGTATATGTGGTTTTGTCGCCTTTTCTAGAGCACTAGTATTGGTTTAAAATTATATGAGTGTACCAATAGTGTATTAAATTCTAGAACTTGTTTTTGTGATGCATCCCGAGACTGCATAGTGAGAATTAAAATTTGCTAAATGATATGAGGCACTAGGATAACCCATGTTTTAAACCTGTAATTGTATATAAGGGCGAAGAGATTGGAGATTCTAGCCGAATGGCGACATCCGTTTCCATCCTGGAGAAACAATCAAAGTAGCCGACACCTTAAGTCGAATGGTATTGAATTAGGAATGAGCATAATTGTCTCGACTTGATTAGTTGAGTCATCTAAGATTTGATGCGATGCGTTAGGACCAAGTCGACTATGCTAGTCGCGGTGCAGAAACGTTGGAGTTGGAATTGCGATCTTCGTCAAATGAGCAACGAGTCCATGATGCTTAATAGTTTTCTTGATTTTTTCCGATTTGTCTTTCGACAATATATGTTTTATAGCAGGATTATCTCCGCCGAATTATGTGAAAAACGTGCTTTATGTGCTATGTGCATTTGAATGGTAGTAAGTGTTTAGGTCGCTTTGTGTTGCCCGTGATGTGGCATAGGACGTGAGTGAATGGATATACTTACCCGGATATAGATGAAGGTTGGTTTGAGAGGTACGCAAACCTGATAGTCTATTGTTGATTGTGGCTTGTTAACCCACAAGCATGACTATGGTTGGCTAAGACTGATAACATCAAATATTTAATACTTTTTAGTGTTAAAATACCCCCTATATTACCTGCAAATGTGTCACTAATACTCAAAAACGAGATATTTTCTATCATTTTGTAGTTTTCAGGTGAAATGCAGGAAAGTGAAGAAACAAGGAAAAAGGACTTAAAGTGTAAATTTTGAAGAATATTACGGCGTAACGCCAAATATGGTTACGCCGTAACATATATTAAGCAAGTGCGAAGATCAAGGATAACTTTACGGCGTAACACCATATCTAGTTACGCCATAACCATGTATTTGGAAGGAAATCTTACCCAAGATAGAGTTACGGCGTAACACCCCTTATGGTTACGCCGTAACCATGAAGATCCACAAATATAGAATGAAGATCACGTACATATAGAAATTATTTGAAGGTTACGGCGTAACACAATATTTGGTTACGCCATAACAACTGCTTAAATATGGAATGCCGTGTAAGAAGGTTACGGCATAACACCTTTATCAGTTACGCCGTAACAGGTTGTATACCTATAAATAGAGGTCTCATTCATGCTATTCCGACATCACTTCCTCCACAGCCAATTGGAGAGGCGAAAAAGGCTTCCAACCTTCAAAGAATTCCACCTAGAGTCCAAGGGAGATCACACTTTACTTACTTTTTGTATTTAATCATTCAAATACGAATACTGTAAGAATAATGAGCATTCAATCTATGATTACTTTATTTCTTGCCTAGTTATGTAGTTACTTTTGTTATGATTGTTTCCTGTTAGATTATGGTTTCGTTAGATATTCCTTGACTATCGTGTAACCTTGGGTTTTGGTAGTACGGGTGGTTTGGACCTAGCTTGCCCTATTATTAGATTATCTAGTCAATATGGGATCCAATGGGTACTAGGGAGGATCACTAACTCCTTACCTAGTGTAGGAACTAACCGGTCACCGCACTTATCACTTAATATACTTAAAAAGCATAGGAACTCTTTCAGAGTGGTGGGGGGGGGGGGGGGAGAGGGTCAATAATCATACGTTTATTAGATTTTTGTGTTTTTTTTTTTGGGAATAGTTGGGATTAATCACTGCAACCTGAATAACCTACCTCCCGGATGATTTGGGACTGATTCGGAATCGCAGGAAGTATAGGATAGACTAAATATGCACATTCAAGTCTATCGACCTTAGAAACCACTAATGAAACCAAAGTTTTTTTTTTTAACATTGCACAGAAAGAGTTTTTCATAAACAATCAGTAAAAAAGAACTAGTTAACAAAGTTTTCTCTCTTGATATCTCCCCCCCCCCCAACTCTTTTACTTTCATGTTATTTATTTAATTGTATTTATAATTCCTTTTATTTCCATTCAAATCAAAAACCATTTATCATAAAAAGTGATATTTACAAATAAAAACTAATTACAAACCCCAATAAGCTCTAGGGACACCTTGATTTACATCTACATATCATGACCAGGCTCTCTGTCCGTTAGTGCATTGTTAGGTAGATCGAGTTTTATAAATTTAAAACTTGGTAAAAATATATTTTAAAATAAAATACGCATAACTTGCACTAATAACATTGCCTCCTATTTCTGGTTTAACCATGCCTGGTGCCTGGTTTCTACGAGTTAATGCCAAGTACTATTCCAATGTGTTTGTGTTGATGTCAACCTCACCCATCTTACTTCCTGAAATCAAGAACAAATGGATTTTAATTCTCAAAACTAAGCAAATAAATGCATGAATTCAAATTGTAAACTAATTTTAGCTCTCTAGCAGCGGCGCCAAAAACTTGATGAGTATAATTGTTTAAATTAAATTTCAAAATTTAAATTTATAAAACTCGACTACCTGTGGTCTACAACGCACTAACGGGCAGAGAACTCGATCATGTATAGTGTAGGATTAGTAAATCTGAGGTCGTCCCAAGAGCTAAGTGTTTTAGTTACTAATTTGAATTTGTCACAGGTTAAATAATGATTTGATTTGAATTTAAGAAAATAAACAAAATGCGGAATTAAAATGCGAAGATTAATCAGAGAGAGATGTACTAGCCTAGTTATTCTCTTGTTACAGTTGAAATGGTGTTTCCTAGTGCAATGTCTACTTTACCGTTTATAAAGGTGGTTCTAAATTCGACATGCCCGAATTGGCATCAAAACTTGTCCTATATACTCTACGATCTCAATCTCTCATAATCATGGAAGTCGGGTATCAAGGCTATATTGATTAACCCCCAACTATCCTAAAGACCTGTCTAGTGTCGATAATCCCACTTTTCGACTATAAACCCTCCAAGAAGAGTTTCCCGTGTTTTATAAGTATCTAAATTAATGCAGGCGGTGATTTGGGCGATCCCTACACTAAATGACAGCTACAAACCTATTCCTAGTATCATGTTAAACCGTAATTCAAGTAATAAGCCTAATATAAAGCTTAACAGGATCTACACTACCCTCAATACTACCAAAATTCGGGGATCTTGCAAATATGAGTAGTGTTAGCATCTTAACTCATAATTAACGGTGATTTCGTTTTAAGCTTGGTTTGGAATAAGTGAAAAGTCGGGAACGATGAATTTATCCTTTTTGGGGCATTCTCGGATCGAAATGCATCTTGTTCTATGATCCCTTAAAGTTATTAAATAACGAAAGTCAAAACGTTCTAGTTAGTTGATTAATGAAAAATGAAAAATACAAAAAGATGTGTAGGAATAGGTGTATATATAAAAAAATGGTAAAGACGGGGATTTTCAAAACTTATGAGTCTTTAACTTCCTCGATGAACACTTAGCTACTTTTCGAGGTTATTAGTCGAGGGTGATTGAGATTCTTAGTTTTCTAAATGCTTACTTCATAGCATTGCGTGAGGACACGGCAATACCTTAGTATGGGGGATTTTGGTATGTGTTTAATTACACACACCTTTTACCTTTAAAAACAAGTTAAAATAACCAAAAACGGACTTAAAATGCCAAAAATATGCTTGTTTTGCTAATTGTGTTGTGCAGGAACGGATATCTAAGAAAAGGACGAAAAACGAAGCCAAAACGACAAAACCGGACACGGAATGGAAAAGCGTGGAAAAGACAAAGCCCAAGTCTGAAAAAGTCAACCAAAGTCAACCCCGACAAATCCAAAGTCAAAAAGTGAAGAAAAATAAGTTTAGGGGCCAAAATTGCCAAGTCCCTAACTTATTTAATGAAGGAAAAAGAAGAAAATACTTGCAAGGGCTCAATCTGCCATTTCCCTAAAGTGTAAACCACAAGGGGTGTTCCTGCCAAGGGCAAGAACTTATAACAAACAAGGACCATGGATGCAATTCCCTATATAACATTCGGGGGGATATTCTGCCAAGTTTCCAAACTTGTATAAACACAAGGACGAAATTTGCAAGGACAAGTATATCCATGAGGGACTATTTGTGTCAAAACCACAAACCTACACCCCCGTTTTGAATCACTGTACATCTTC
>BQNB010140175.1:2299-17451 GCA_026074375.1 Tanacetum coccineum | reverse complement strand
AAGAACCAGCTTCTGAGAATGATCAAGTTTTCCTAGATGAACTTGCAAGGTTGCAGAATTAAGAGAATGAGGCTTGTGATGCAGCTGATGCAGCTAATGTGAATAGAAGGACATTTGAACATAAATGCTATAATCAAGGAGGAGCTCTCATATCTAGCAGTACTAAAACATTTAGTGTTGTTCACACACCTGTTAATACTGCTGATGATGAGATACCTGAATTAGTAGAAATTAACAATGATCATAATTATGGGATTTTCACTCATTCCTCCTATGATGGTAAGAATTAGGATTTTCAAGATGACATGGTTAAGGGTGTAGTAGCTGATAATAACAACATGGACACTTCCAATGTTGTCAGTTCTATTCCCACAACTAGAGTTCATTCCTTTCATCCAAAAAATCAAATTATTGGTGATCCATCCTCAGTTGTTCAAACAAGAAGCAAGGTAAAGACACGTACTGAGGAACATGATTTTGTCTCTTACATTCAAAAGTAACAAATGACCAATCACAAGGACTTCCAGCACTGTTTATTTTCCTACTTCCTCTCTCAGATTGAACCCAAGAAGATATCTAAAGCTTTGGATGATAAAAGTTGGATTGAAGCAATGCAGGAGGAACTTCTTTAATTCAAGATTCAAAAGGTTTGGGTATTAGTTGATTTGCCTTATGGAAATAAGGCAATTGGAACAAAATGGGTTTACAGGAATAAGAAGGATGAGAGGGGAGTGGTGGTTAGGAATAAAGCTAGATTGGTTGCTCAAGGACATGGGCAAAAGGAAGGGATAGACTACGATGAGGTTTTTGCTCCTGTGGCTAGGATAGAAGCCATTAGTATCTTTTTGGCCTTTGCTTCTTTCATGGGATTCATAGTTTATCAGATGGATGTAAAGAGTGCTTTCCTATATGGCACTATTAAAGAGGAGGTATATATGTCTCAACCTCCAAGTTTTGAAGACCCTAAGTTTCCAAATAAGGTCTATAAAGTTTAGAAAGCTCTTTATGGATTACACCAAGCTCCTAGAGCTTGGTATGCTACTTTATCCACTTTCCTATTGAAGAATAGATATAGAAGAGGAATCATTGACAAGACGCTATTCGTAAAGAAAGACAAGAAGGATATCATGTTAGTGCAGGTTTAGGTTGATGATCATTTTTGCTTCTACAAAGAAGTCTTGGTGTGATGAGTTTGAGGCACTAATGAAGAGCAGATTCCATATGAGCTCTATGGGAGAGCTTACTTTCTTTCTTGGATTACAGATTCAGCAGAAAGAGGATGGAATCTTCCTTAGTCAAGATAAGTATGTGGCTGAGATCCTGAAGAAGTTTGATTTTGAGAATGTGAAGACTACTAGTACTCCTATTGAAACTCAAAAACCACTGGTCAAGGATGAAGAAGCTGTAGATGTTGATGTGCATCTTTATAGGTCCATGATTGGGTCCTTAATGTATTTGACAACATCTAGACCAGATATCATGTTTGCAGTCTGTGCATGCTCCAGGTTCCAAGTTACTCCAAAGACTTCACACCTAAATGCTATGAAAAGGATTTTTAGGTATCTCAAAGGTCGACCAAAACTGGGCCTTTGGTATCCTAAAGAATCATCATTTGACCTGGTGGCCTACTTAGACAGTGATTATGCAGGAGCTAACCTTGACAGGAAATCCACAACAGGAGGTTATCAATTTCTTGGCAAAAGATTAATCTCTTGGCAATGCAAGAAACAGACTATTGTGGCTACCTCTACCACTGAGGCAGAGTATGTTGCTGCCACACACTGTTATGGGCAAGTATTGTGGATTTAAAATCAAATGCTAGATTATGGGTTCAACTTTATGAACACACAGATCTTCATTGAAAATGAAAGCACCATAAGCATTGTCAAGAATCCAGTTTACCATTCAAAGACCAAGCACATTGAGATAAGGCAACATTTTATTAGAGATTCTTATGAAAAGAAGCTCATTCAGGTGCTAAAGATACATACTGATGATAATGTAGCTAATCTTCTAACCAAGGCTTTTGATGGTCCAAGATTTAACTTTTTGGTGGTAAGCATTGGGTTGCTTAATCTGTAGCTGCTGAGATTAAGGGGAGGCTTTGCAGATGTCTCTTTGTTGTAAAGTTTGTACTGCTAGTTAGAATATTAATTCTGGAAGTTAAGATTGTTAGTCCAGGTTAATTTTGCCATGAGAAAATTACATGCATTGTCTTTTCTTGGCTTTAGACTAACTTTTTCATGTAAAGCATGGATTTGAAGTTGGATGGAAGCTGTGATGATGATGACCTTTCTCACATTTGGTTTGTAAGTATTAAGAGTTAGAGAGTCTTAGGATTAGGGTATTCTTAGAATACTCATGCACTGGTCTTCGGATTGTGCCCACTGGTGAAATGGTTTTCCTTTTAGAATTCCTGAGGTACCTAATATCTCTTGCAAATATCTCTCTCTTAGTGTAAAAGGTGGGAAAACTTTGGGCTTCATGGGTTAATGCTGGTATTTGGTATGTTTAGTAGAGTTTGCTTCTATTCATGGGTTATATATGAATGTGGATCCTCATGAATTCTCACATGTCTATCTAGTCTTAAGTCTAGTGTGTTTGTGATGAATAGAGGCACATTGATGTATAATTATTGGAGAAAGAGTTAATTCTGCTAGACAATACTTAATTCTGGCAAGTAAAAGTTAATACTGGTATTTGGTATGGTCAGTAGTGTTTCCTTCTATTCATGGGTTATACCTGAATGTGGATCCTCATGAATTCTCACATGTCTAGCTAGTCTTCAGTCTGGTGTGTTTATGATGAATAGAGGCACATTGATGTGTAATTATTGGAGAAAGAGTTAATTCTGCTAGGCAATACTTAATTCTGGTAAGCAAAAGTTAATTCTGATATGTCATTATTAATACTGGTTGACCACAGGTTAAGTCTGATAGGCTAATATTAATTCTACTAGGTTAAAGTTAGTGCTGGTCGAAAGAAAATTGACTTTTCCTATTCAAATATTACCGTTGGAGATTATTACGGCCGTTAATTCACATATAGGGGTTTTACTTGAATAAATACCCTATAAATACAATTTTCTCTCTCTACTAGCACCTAGATACTCAAACGACATAAACCCAGAATTAACATTGCATTATTCATAACTATTGCTTCTCAAACATTCAAGATAGCAAATTTGAAGTACTCGGACAAGCACAACATGGTTGTTTTTCTCAAGAAACCAAATGGAAGTGATGATTTCCATGAGTTAGTGGATTTTCTCAAATGCACTCCTCTCATGTATGCTTTGACTCACAATCCAACTATCTATGATTCCCTAGTCAAACAGTTCTGGCAGACTATTACTGTCAGAACAATTGCTAATGGAAATCAAGAATTATTAGCAACTATAGATGGTAAGGCATATACTATCACTGAGGCATCTGTCAGAAGTTCACTTCAATTGGCAGATGCAACAGGTATTACTAATTTACCAGATGCTAGAATTCATGAAGGACTTGCCACAATGGGGTATGTTTCAGATGGCACACTTACTTTTTGGAAAAAGCATTTTACCTCACAATGGAAGTTCTTGATCCATACCATTTTACATTGTATGAGCCCAAAGTCTGGTGGATAGGATTAATTTAGTAGTAATATTGCTACTGCTTTAATTTGTCTGTCTAGTAATAGGGTTTAATTTTTCAAAATTAATTTTTGATGGTATGATGAACAACTTAGATAGCAAATTTAAAATTTTAATGTATCCAAGATTTTTGCAAGTGATTTTGGGAATACGTACTACGAATACAGGACAACATATTGCCCTAGTTTTAACTAAAAAGATTTTTGGCAATATGAAAAGAGGTTTTGAAGGAAATCATGTACCATTGTTGCCTGCTAAGCTAGCACCAGCTCAAGGTGAGGGATCAGCAATCCCAGTTGGCTCCCAACCCACACCTACTGTCTCTATCTCATCTACATCACAAATACCTATTCCCCCTCTCACTAAACCATCTATTTCATCACCAACTAGGATAACTGATAGACAGGAACCTGATATTCCTCAGTCTTAGGGTCCTACTCCAACCCTTGTAGTAGATGAGGCAACAACCACTAGTGTGGAAGTTGATGCTGAGGGAGCTGCCACTACAACCGCTAGCTTAGAAGCGGGGTTGAACAGTGGTAACATCCATGAGTCTCCTCTCGGGTCTCATGATGCACCTCTCCCTGAAGTTAACACATCAGGAAGTGTGGAGGACAGTGTGAAACTAAAGGAATTGATGGAACTTGTACCTAAATTGGTGTTACGAATTGATTCTTTAGAGAAGGAGCTGACAAAGACAACACAGATCTTTGGGAATGAAGTTCTAACTTTGAAGAACAGGGTGAAGACACTTGAAGTTGCTCTAAAGAGGAAATCAAAGAAGGTAGTTCTTTTAGAATCAGAAAGAGAAGAGGCAGAGAATTCTTCCAAACAGGGGAGGAAAAGTCAGGATGATAGATCTGAAGATTTTATTACTCCTTCAAAAGTCAGTGCTTTAGGGGAGGCACAAGAGCAGGATATCAGTCCTACACTTCTAGATGCAGCTAAAACTCTAACACAGGTTGCTTCTGGAGATGTAAGTACATACAAGAGAAGAAGGAGGTCTGTTGATACTGGTATGGATTACTTCAGTGCAGCAAAAGAAAGAACTAAGTCTGAAGAAGTTAATACTGGTAGTACAGGAGTTAATACTGGTAGCACACCAGATAAGGCTCAGAGGAAAGGAAAAGCAAAGATGGTTGAAGAAGATGTTCAGACTGTACAGAAGACTAAAAAGCAGCTAGAACAGGAAAAGGCTGGATTTGCAGAAGGTATCAGGTTGCAAGCTCAATTGGATGCAGAAGTTGCAGAACAGATTTATACAGATGAGATGATTGCTAAAAGAATGGAGGAAGAGACAGAAATGACTGATCAACAAAAACAAAGAATGGCTCAAGTTCAATTTGAAGCTCAATACTATACTGAGGAAGATTAGGATGTTATTAGAGCTAAGCTTGAAGCAAATGCAGAGTTGGTCAAGAATATGCAAGGAGAAGATCTGTCTGAAGAAGATTTTGCAAAAAGAATGGTGGACATGGTAAATCAGAGAAAGAAATATTTTGCAGAAGAAAGAGCTAAGGCAAAGAGAAGTAAGCCCATGACTCAGACACAGAAGTAAGCCCATAACTCAGACACAGCTGAGACTTAATGTCATAATTTATTTGAAAGAATTAGGGAAAACATGGAAAGCTTTTCTCTAGTTGGATGTAGTAAATTAACCTTGATGAGATTAGGAGAATCTCTCTCTCCTCTTTTCCTCATCCTCCTCCCCCCACCCCCGTTCTCCCCCCCCCCGTTTTTTTTGCTTTTGTTGTTGTTGAGAGAGATTCTCCTTAATCTCTTCAAAGGGTGAATTCTTCAATGAGAAAGTTCCCATGTTCCCTAATTCACTGTCATATAATTTGACATGTAAGTCCTCAGCTGTGTCTGAATGTTATGGGTTATTCTCTTAGACTTAGCTCTCTTTCTTCTACAAATATTTCTTTCTCTGATTTTCATATCCACCATTCTTTTTGCAAAATCTTCTTCAGACAGATCTTCTTCATGCATATTCTTGACTAACTCTGCATTTGCTTCAAGATTAGCTCTAATAATATCCCAATCTTCCTCAGTATAGTATTGAGCTTCAAATTGAACTTGAGCCATTCTTTATTTTTGTTGATCAGTAATTTATGTCTCTTCCTCCATTCTTTTAGCAATCATCTCATCTGTATAAATCTGTTCTGCAACTTCTGCATCCAATTGAGCTTGCAACCTGACACCTTCTGCAAATCTAGCTTTTTCCTGTTCTAGTTGCTTCTTAGTCTTCTGTACAGTCTGAACATTTTCTTCAACCATCTTTGCTTTCCCTTTCCTTTGAGCCTTATCTGGTGTGCTACCAGTATTAACTTCTATACTACCAGTATTAACTTCTTCAGACTTGGTTCTTTCTTTTGCCGCACTAAAGTAATCCATACCAGTATCAACAGACCTCCTTCTTCTCTTGTATGTACTTACACCTCCAGAAGCAACCTATGTTAGAGTATTAGCTGCATCTAGAAGTGTAGGACTGATATCATGCTCTTGTGCCTCCCTTAAATATGAAAGAGTAATAAAATCTTTAAATCTATCATCTTGACTTTTCCTCCCCTGTTTGGAAAAATTCTCTGCCTCTTCTCCTTCTGATTCTAAAAGAACTACCTTATGTGATTTCCTCTTTAGAGCAACTTCAAGTGTCTTCACCCTGTTCTTCAAAGTTAGAACTTCATTCCCAAAGATCTGTGTTGTCTTTGTCAGCTCCTTCTCCAAAGAATCAATTCGTAACACCAATTTAGGTACAAGTTTCATCAATTCCTTTAGTTGCACACTGTCCTCGGCACTTCCTGATGTGTTAACTTCAAGGAGAGGTGCATCATGGGACCTGAGAGGAGACTCATGGATGTTACCACTGTCCAACCCGGCTTTCTAGATAGCGTTGTAGTGGTAGCTCCCCACATCAACTTTCACACTAGTGGTTGTTGCCTCATCTGCTACAGGGGTTGGGAGTCAGGACCTGAGTCTGAGGAAATCTCGGGTTCCTGATGGTAGTAATCCTAGTCTAGGTGATGGAAATAGATGGTTCAGGTAAGGGGGGAATAGGTGTTATGTGATGTAGATGAGATAAAGACAGTAGTGTGGTTGGGAGCCAGCTGGGATTGCTGATCCCTCACCTTGAGCTGGTGCTAGCATAACAGGCAACAATGGTACATGATTTCCTTCAAAACCTCTTTTCATATTGCCAAAAATCTTTTTAGTTAAAATAGGCATATGTCTGTCCTTATTCGCAGTACGTATTCCTAAAATCATTTGAAAAAATCTTGGATACATTAAAATTTAAATTTGCTATCCAAGTTGTTCACCATACCATCAAATTATCTTTTGAAGGTATAATTATAAAACCCTATTACTAGATAGACCAAATCAAAGCAATAGACAATATTGTACTACTAAATTGAATCCATCCACCCAGAACTTTGGGTTATACAATGTTAAAATGGGTATGGATCGAGAACTTCCATTGTGGGTAAAATGCTTTTTCGCAAATAAAGTAGTGTTGCATCTGAACATGCCCCTTTGTGGCTAGACTTCATGACATTTCAGCTACTCTGGAAATTAGTTAAATACCTGTTGATTGCCAAGTGAGAGTTTATCTGTTCTCGACAGGTGTCTCAGTGTTAGGTATATGCTTTACTATATCTATAAGTTGCTTAGTATAATTCTTGTGATTTCCATTAGCAATTGTTCTGACAGTAGTAGTTCTGATCCAGAAACTGTTGATCTAGAGAATCATAAATAGTTGGATTGTGAGTCAAAGCATACCTGAGAGGAGTGCGTTTGAGAAAATCCACTATCTCATGGAAATCATCACTTCCATTTGTTTTTTTGAGAAAAGCAACCATGTTGTGCTTATTCGAGTACTTCAAATTAGCCATCTTAAATGTTTGAGAAGCAATAGTTGTGAATAATGCAATTTTAATTCTGGGTTTATGTCGTGTGAGTATCTAGGTGCTGGTAGAGAGAGAAAATTGTATTTATAGGGTATTTATTCAAGTAAAAACCCTATCTGCGAATTAACGGCCGTAAAAATCTCCAACGGTAATATTTGAATAGGAAAAGTCAATTTTCCCTCGACCAGCACTAACTTTAACCTAGCAGAATTAATATTAGCCTACCAGACTTAACCTGTGGTCAACCAGTATTAATAATGACAGATCATAATTAACTTTTGCTTACCAGAATTAAGTATTGCCTAGCAGAATTAACTCTTTCTCCAATAATTATACATCAATGTGCCTCTATTCATCACAAACACACTAGACTTAAGACTAGCTAGACATGTGAGAATTCATGAGGATCCACATTCATGTATAACCCATGAATAGAAGCAAACACTACTGACCATACCAAATACCAGTATTAACTTTTACCTGCCAGAATTAAGTATTGTCTAGCAGAATTAACTCTTTCTTCAATAATTATACATCAATGTACCTCTATTCATCACAAACACACTAGACTTAAGACTAGCTAGACATGTGAGAATTCATGAGGATCCACATTCATGTATAACCCATAAATAGAAGGAAACTCTACTAAACAACCAAATACCAGCATTAACCCATGAAGCCCAAAGTTTTCCCACCTTTTACACTAAGAGAGAGATATTTGCAAGAGATATTAGGTGCCTCAGGAATTCCAAAAGGAAACCATTTTCATCCATGGACACAATCGAGACCAGTGCATGAGTATTCGAAGAATACCCTAAGCCTAAGACTCTCTAACTCTTAATACTTACAAACCAAATGTGAGAAAGGCCATCATCATCACAGCTTCCATCCAACTTCAAATCCATGCTTTACCTGAAATAATTAGTCTAAAGCCAAGAAAAGACAATGCATGTAATTTTTCTCATGGCAGAATTAACCTAGACTAACAATCCTAACTACCAGAATTAATATTCTAACTACCAGAATTAATCCTTTAACTACCAGAATTAATATTCTAACTACCAGTACAAACTTTACAACAAAGAGACATCTGCAGGGCCTCCCCTTAATCTCAGCAGCTACAGATTGAGCAACCCAATACTTACTACCAAAAAGTTGAATCTTGGACCATTAAAAGCCTTGGTCAGAAGATCAACTACATTATCATCAGTATGTATCTGTAACTTTGAATTGAGCTTCTTTCTATGAGAATTTTTTGATAAAATGCGTATCTTATCTGTCAAAGATGCTGGTACTTTGATTCGGCTAAAATTGGATGTTCTTGACAATAACTTATGGGTGCTTTCAAGTTTATCATATGAAGATCTTTGTGTTCATAAGTTTGAAACCATAATCCAGCATTTTATTTTGATATCATCAATACTTGATACAGCAGTGTTGCAGCTAGCAAAACATACTCTGCCTCAGTGGATGGGTAGCCACAATAGAGATGTTTTCTTACATTGCCTCTAAAGAATTTAGTCTCTTGCCAATGAAATTGATCAAACCTCTCTGTTTGTGGATTTCCTGTCAAGGTTAGCACCTGCATAATCACTATCTGAGTAGGCCACCAGGTCAAATGATGATTCTTTAGGATAACAAAGGCCCAATTTTAGTCGTCCTTTGAGATACCTAAAAATAATTTTCACAGCATTTAGGTGTGAAGTCTTTGGAGTAACTTGGAACCTGGAGCATGCATAGACTGCAAACATGATATCTGGTCTAGATGTTGTAAAATACATTAAGGACCCAATCATGGACCTATAAAGATGCACATCAACATTTGCAGCTTCTTCGTCATTGACCAGTGGTTTTTGAGTTTCAATAGGAGTACTAGCAGTCTTCACATTCTTAAAATCAAACTTCTTTAGGATCTTAGCCACATACTTATCTTGACTAAGGAAGATTCCATCTTCTTTCTGCTTGACCTGTAATCCAAGAAAGAAAGTAAGTTCTCCCATAAAGCTCATATGGAATATGCTCTTCATTAGTGCCTCAAACTCATCACACCAAGACTTCTTTGTAGCACCAAAAATGATATCATCAACATAAACCTGCACTAACATGATATCCTTCTTGTCTTTCTTTATGAATAGAGTCTTGTCAATGGTTCCTCTTCTATATCTATTCTTCGACAGGAAAGTGGACAAAGTAGCATACCAACCTCTGGGAGCTTGGTGTAATCCATAAAGAGCTTTCTGAACTTTGTAGACCTTATTTAGAAACTTAGGGTCTACAAAACCTGGAGGTTGAGACACATACACCTCCTCTTCAATAGTGCCATATAGGAAAGCACTCTTTACATCCATCTGATAAACTATGAATCTCATGAAAGAAGCAAATGCCAAAAAGATCCTAATGGCTTCTATCCTAGCCACATGAGCAAAAACCTCATCATAGTCTATCCCTTCCTCTTGCCTATGTCCCTGAGCAACCAATCTAGCTTTATTCCTGACCACCACTCCCCACTACAAGAATTCTTTCGATTGCCCACGGTTCAAATTTGTGGCTAAAAGAACAAATTTCATGGGTAATTGGTTGTTACCCATTAATCACCCACAAAAGCAAGAAAATGGGTAAAACCTTCGAGGCTAATTTCTTACCCATAAGATTTTCAACATGTGGGTATATAACCACCAAATTTTTTGTGGGTGATCGTGCTAAGTCCAATGGTATAGTTTTTGTAGGATTCTATAAATTAACACGAAAATACCCACAAATGTATTCATAGGTAATTTACGGGTGATTTTTCCTACGGCATATTTGTTGGGTAATAGTGCTAAGTCTATGGGAAATTTCTAAGTAAGGTATTTCCAGAATCATCATGCAGCTCTAGATAATTTGTAGGTATCACCTATTGATGTAAATTATGTGCGAAGTATTTCATGGGTTAAAATGATATCTTTTTAGTTCATAATTACAAACGTAAAGAACCCAACGCATAACATACCAAAATAGAAATGTATTCTATAATCGGTGTATAGACGGTTCACCAGAATCAAAGCATGAGACTCTAGGTAATTTTAAGTATCACCTATTGATGCAATTAAATTAAAGAGTCGAAGTATATAATCATGGGGTTTAAAATGAGATCTCCCTATTTTTATCTTTTTAAGTTCAATAATTACAAACGTAAAGAAAATAAAAACAAAAAACCGTAAGAAACAACACAAAAGGGATAAAAAAATAAAAAAAAACACTAAAATAATAAGGAACGAGGAAAAAAAATAAAAAAAAAAAATAAAACAAAAAAAAAAAAATAAAAAATAAAAGAAAAAGGTAAAAAAAAAAAATGAAATACCCCCACAACCAAAGCCCCACAGGTCGAAAACAAACAGTAGGCTAATACCCGGAGCCGACCATATTCTGCGACAATACTGACAATTAAACATAAACCAATTGACGAATACCGAAAAAAGCAAATGTTTTTATTCGTATAAAAATAAATGTAAACTCGTCCAAAACACAAAAACCCATTCAAAATAGGAGTGCGCGCTTAAAAAACCAAAACCGAAAAGGAACCCTAACTAAATCTACCACAATCATGTGAAGTTTTGAAGAACAAATTAAATACAGCATACCACATGTATGTCCAATAAGATGTTACATATGGTTGTATATTTATGAGGCCATTAGAGCAGAGTGCACCAAAAAGATTATCTACGTTTGACAGGCGAGATCAGAGGAGGTCGAGTCTTTGAGGGTGTGCAAAGGTGGGCGAGAGTTGCTTTTGGTCTATAAATCAGGAGGGGGGGGGCAGGGATGGATCGGAGAGGGTGGTGAGCCAGGCCTAAAAAGACAATGTACGTGGACTGGGGACGATGCGGTGTCTGGTAGGGTGGCTGTTATATACCCAATACGTGTAGGGCTGTGTGAGCGAAGGGCGGCCTTCGAAATGCAAACGACACTGAGGAGTGGAGTGTTAAATGTGACTGTAGCCAATACAACCCGGGTTAGGAGTGAAAAGGTCGTTACTCTTACACGAGTTGTATGATTAGGGCACGGGGACACCAGGCCCTCCGCACACATCCAAATCCCCTGACCTCACGGTCGCGAGAGACTATACAAACACCGAGGCCGGCACACCATCACACGTCCTACCCCCAATAAACCGTTCATTAACTAACACATTTAGAATCTAACTAAAAAAAAAAAACACCCCAACAATGAACCCCAAACCACTAAGTAAAACATGAATCAGCAACCACAATATTAGCAATATGACAATCTACCCCCTGACCAAAACAATCTTGTCACATGTCCTTCTCGAAAGGTAACACTTGTAGCATATTCGCACCCAAGTAGTAATATGGCCCTCCAAAAATTTTTAGAAATTTGTAGAGCGGCCCTAGAATATGTGCATTTGATCTTGAGGTGCTCAACACCCGGAACCATCGCCTCTTCTAATCATTCTTCAATATGTGTGCTATTTCACATGTATTGGTCATAACTCGGAAACCAAAACTTAAATACCCTGCAAGAGAAGGAAAACCCAACCATTAAAACAAATATAAAATCGCATAATCAAGAATTAGACTAATATTATGGTGAACAAAATTGGGTGCAACCAGATCTCAACTAAACAACTAGTGCCAAAAAGTTACATTCTAAAAACATCATATAAACTTTCTGATCATTTGTTACCAATAACTTTATTCAAGAATGTTACGAGATACTCTTTTGAACATATGAAAGGTTTCTAAAACTTGTGAAACATGTACGAAGGCCTATCTCTAGTCACAATGAATTACTCCTTATAAACAATTCCTACACTAACACACACATAATTAATTGATACTAAAAGTTAAGAATACATGAAGTAAAATAACAATATTGTGTGCGTATTAAAATATGAGAATGCAAATACATGATTTAACATGTATATATTTTTTGGTTTTAGTAAAAAACACTAAAAAAACACTACCTTTGCTCAATGATTTTGTGATTTTTGGTGTACGACTTTTAACTTACTAAAATTAAACTACTTAAATAATCAAGTGTCTCATAATTCCCTGCGCACACATAAAAAAAAGAAAAATAAGATAATGAGAGTAACAAGCAAAAGAACTCGCGCGTTGCGGCGGAGCTAATTTTTCCATCTATTTTAACCATTTCGGGGGGTTTTTTGGTTTTTTTTTTTTTTTTTGTTTTTGTCTTTTTGGCGGATCGCTTTATGGCGGGGAGCTAATTTTTAATAATTTTCGTCTTTTTTTGTATGAGTTCGGGGAAAAAAATTGCGTTGGGCTACAGTAGAAACGGGCTAATTTTATTCCGTGAATCATTTTATTATTTTTTTGGAGAACTGTTATTTGTAAAAAACTTTTTTTACGGGAATTTTTTGTTAAGAAAATCAGTTAAATAAGTTAAAAGGTTGAGGGTCCCCCGCATCCGGGTTGATACCAATAGGTGTGGGTTCATAAAAACAACGTTTGGGTTGTCCGGTTCGTGTCAAAATCTACATTTTTAGAGATTTTCTTGTAAGTTTCCAAATTTAAATTTCGTTTGTCCTTTTGGGTTTATATTGATGCATAGATGTTAGTTGTACAAGTTGATCGTCGTAAAAATTAATTTTTAGAAACGAAATGAATAAAAGGGTGCGTTTGGAGTTCGAATAAAATGAAATAAGGATAAGGTTTTGTTAGTTTTGATATTGTGGTCGTGATGGTTGAATAACATATGTTGCTAAATAGCTTATTTTGAATAATAGCTTGTATAACTTATTTTGTGGGCTTTTCGTGACTTATTTTGAGCTTATATGCTCACGTCTTCTTTTAAAATCACAAGGGAAGTGATTTTGATTATTTACGTGGTATGGCGTATACTCGTGGACTATTTTTATAGCTTATGGTGTTAATCAAACACTATACGTAGCGTACTAGCTTATTTTTAAAGCTTATGGACTAGTTTTTGGTGCTTTTGGGCTCGCGACCCATTAAGCACAAATAAGTTATCGCTTATTTGTTGGCTTAATGTGGTCCGGGTTATTTTCTACTTATTAGTATGAGCTTATGTATATAAATGGACCTTGATTTTGGGCTTGGATCGTATTTTGGACGTATAAATACCTTATGGACCCTTATTGGGCCTTAAAGCCCAATAAGCGATATTTAGTCATTTTAAGAGTTTTTGACGGATTTTTGAAAGTGAAATGTATTTACGAAGTGATATTGAACGTTATTTTGGGAAAAACATTTTAGTAAACGTTAAAGATTGAGACTTTGGAATTTTGTCAAAAAATGTCGAAATGGTGGAAAGTGTTGAAATTAAGGTTTGAAACCTTGGAAAACGTTACATAAACGTACGGGTCATGTCGAAATTTCGTAAAAAGTTTATACTTAGAAATTTTACTTAAAACATAATTTTTGATTTAAATAATAAAATATTATTATTTTATTATTTTTATAAATTCACTAAAAGACAAAAAATATATTTTTTCTCGAAACTTCTCTAATATGCCTTTTATGAGTAAACGATTCATTTTTAACCATATTATGATAATTTTTACGGTAACTAAGGTTATCAAATGGACTTATTGGGATATATTTATAACAAGGTTTTTAGCCCGCGCTTCGCTGCGGAGCGAGGGGCTAAAAGGCATTAAGTCAAGAAAGCGTGGAGCGCGGGGCTAAAAGGCGTTGAGTCAAGAGGAATCTTGCTTGTGTTTCGTCCCAATTCTGCATCTCCTAAAAGGATACAGCGAGTTATATGGTATCTTAGTTGGCTGTTTACAAAAAGATGTAATTTTAAAAAAAAAATTAGTTCATTAAGACACTAACGAATTAAAGCTCGATCAAGTGTTTCTCAAGAATTACAGATTTTGAAACTATGGTATTTGTGACTCGATACATTCCACTTTATCAGCTTATGCAACTCATCGCCTCGAGCTTCGGGTCACTAAGTCCGGCTATCTTCGACATCGTTCGTTCCCTGGTTTCACCTTGTTCTATATGCATTACAAACATTTGTCTCTGCAAGATCATTAAAAAGCCATAATAATCCAACAGTTGATATATATCTCAAATGACCATATTAAAATTTAAGCAAGATTAACAGGACTTCAGCGAGCACACAACATAAACATAGGCATTATTATGAAGTTTAGGCTACCAGGTACTCTTGAACATGACATTCACAATCTGATGGTTGTGTGTTTTTGGTTGATTTGGTTGTTGGCATTATGAAGTTTAGGCTACCATATCACATCTCACAAAAACACCTTACATATCAAACACACAATCTGATGTTAAACACAAAATAGCCGAGAACCAACACATGCTCTACTTTTCATCATTTCATTAAATAGCCAAGAACCAACACATGCTCTACTTCTCATCATTCCATTTCCACAGCTGACTTTGAGGAGTCAAAGTCATGGCATCATATTTCTAGCACACTTCAAAAACACTAATAATTTTTTATCTTTTTCACAAAATTCTCTCACATTTTAACAAAGTAGCAATCAGTGTGAAATATAAATCCTTGTATTGGTGTCACAAACATAAGAAACAAACAAACATTACAAAAAGTTTGAAATCAAATAAGCACTTATATGTTCATACACCCATAAATCCTAA
>BQNB010140172.1:0-17452 GCA_026074375.1 Tanacetum coccineum | reverse complement strand
ATTTTGGGGCTTATACTCACACAACAAACACACTTTGGTTTCTGTCTCAGCAAAGAAACACATATGAAGACTTCAAGCAGTTAGTTTTAGTTTTTAAGTTTTTAACCTAGTTAATTTTTATTGTAATCTTTTAATATTGTAACTTTCTTTCGAGAATTAATGAAAATTCAGTTTTAGCTTTAAATCTGTTGTTCTTAAATTAGTGTTAAAAATCTTTCATAAGCTCTCTATTAAGTTTATACACAACCTGTTTTCATTAAGCAATTTAAAGATATTAAGTGTTAAGAAAATTCACCAAAAATCACCCTAAAAATTACCACAGCTTATTTTTGGATGATAAGCCAAAAAATGATGGGCTTATGGACTCTTACTAGCTTGTCTTTGACAAGCTAGAGCTTGTAGATCCTTTTGTTTACCCTGTTTTGAGCAAGGGGCAATTGTAAGTTTACTTTTTGAATTTTGCTTATTTATTGTACAAGTGCTTATCTATGCTTATTTTCCTGCTTATTGTGCTTATTTGTGTTGATTCATGCTTATTTGTCCTTGATTTATGCTTATATGTCCTTTAGTTGATATTTGCTTTAAAACTGTCATTATATGCTCTTAACTGCTTAGTAATCATTTGCTTATTCTAGTGCTTATTCTTGTGATTGTAATACTGCTATTTGCTTATTTATCAATGCTTGTTATCTGTTTTCCATTATCTTTGCCTAAACCCTTGTAAATCAGCTTAAAAAAATTGGTTTTTACACCTTAAAGGGGTGTTTGGGTCAAGGGGTGAAAACGGGTCAAAACAGTTTTTAAAAACCTTTGGGTCATTTGGCCAGTTTCAGCATTCAATATTAAGTTAATTAAGTCAGTTTTTAAAGTTGTTAAGAGTAAGTAATAAGTTTTAAGGTATCCTCTTTTAGTTGTCTAAATCTGTGGTCTTAATATTTTCTAAAGCTGTCTTAATTTGATTTTATTTAAAAGTGTGTTTTAAGGTCTTGTTATACTTACTTTTAGAGTAAAAAATGCAGTAGGTCAAGTAGTCTTAAGTTTCCTTTTTTGTATTCTGCATTAGGTGTATTCTGTCTTAAGTTTTCATTGCCTTCTTAAAGTCATAAGTTCAGCAGTTTAAATAAGTAAGCTCCCCTTAGTGTTAAGCCATGATTTTTAATATATAAGCTCTATAGCTGTCATAATTTAACTGTTTAAGCTTATTTTGCATTTTAAAGTTCCTTTTCTAGGTTAAATTTAAGCCTGCATTAAATCATTTATCCTTCTAAGAAATCCATAAATCAGTAGGAGCTGAGTGATACTAGCACTTTTCTTAAGCCCTTTTCATAGCTCAGCTTATTTCAAACTCTCTTTTCTTTGTATTTTTAGATACCCTATAGGACATGCTTTAAGCTAGTATAGGCCATTAAGCCATAAGGTTCTGAATAGTAGCTTAAAATTAAGCCCATAGGTGCCTAGTTAGGCTGTTTGTTCTTAGTTTGAGCCCTTAGTGCTTATTTGCTTTTCAGCTCATCTGTCTGTCTTATTGGCTTAATTGTGTTCATTATTTGCTTATTAGATATAGAATGTTATATGTTTTTGCTTATTTTTCTTTTCCAATTGCTTATTTGTCCTTTAAAAAGCCTAACTGTTTTTCCATTTAAGCCTTAGTGTTAAATAGTTTTCTGTCAGCTTTTGTAGTGCTTATTCCCAGCTTATTTTTGAGTTTAGAAAAAAGTTGTTTTAAAAAAAATGCTTATTCTTGTCTGTTCTTTAAGTGTGTAAAAAGAAATTTGAAAAAAAATGTTTTTAAAAAAGGGTGAGGCATGGGATTTGAACCCATGACCTCCCCTTTGTAAACACACGACCTCAACACTGACTCCTGCTACACTAGTGCCCTTGGGACTTCTCTATCATAGTCCCTTCTTTTTATTGTTTTAACCCTTTGTTGCCTTTAAGCTTTCAGCCATTAAGTGCTTATTTACAGCTTATTTATAAGCTGTTTGTCCAAGCTTTTATTTTTCTTGCAATCTTCATACTTTAAGCTACTTTCCCTGATTTTTTCATATTTTTCCCAATTTATTTAGTATTTTTAATGAATTTTTCTTTTTAAAACTGTTTTTAAATCATAATAAATAAAATAAAAATCAAAAAAATATAATTCTTTTTTTAAAAATTTTCCTTTATCATGTAGGACTTAGGAAAAATAAATTTGCATCCGTAGGGTCTATTTTGCAATATTTAGGTTTTTAAAGAACGGGATTTAAAGCCCAGTTCTCGTTTTCACGTTTTTGAGCTTAATTTACTCTCGTTTTCGGTCTAGTTTTCTTTGTTCTTACTTTTTAGTCACTTAGGGTTTATTAAAAGTTAAAAAATCATTTTAGGGTTTAAATTTAATAATTTAGGTTTTTAAGTCGCGTTCGTGTTTAATTCCTGTTAACGTTTTTAGCCCGTTTCTTTAATTGCCTTTATTTTTCTGTTCCCGTAGAATTAGAATTTCCTTTTATGCCTTATTTATGCTTTCCCATAGTTTTAAGTTTACATTCCCGTGCCTTTTTATGTTTTTCCCATTTACCTTAGTTTAAATTGTATTAATTTCTCGTAGTTTTAAAAAAACCAATCAAAATCTCTTCCATTCAACTATCAAATATCAAACCGACTCTCGACTTTCCAATTCACTCCTCGTTGGGGATTAACGACCCGGGAATATCATACTACTTCCGGTTTCATTGATTTTGTGGATTTTGATCCTTAAAAATATTTTTTATTTTCTTTTTAGTATATATATAAAAATCAAGAAAAAACCAAAAATATAAAAACATTTTCCATAAAAAGAAATAAAAATCTCAAGTTGGTTAAAGAACACCATCAATATAATACTTTCAATTGAAGTATTACCATTTATAAGTTCCCGAACCAAAGATTCAAAAACTTACCTTTTGTATCACTTGCGAGGTACGGTCCACCTTTGAAAGATAAACAAACTCTAAGAAGGGTGTAAGGCGGGTTGTTCCAACGAACTACGACCCTAAAGGAGAAAGGTTTTTAATAGCTTCGCGCTTTCCTACTCCTTCGCACCTTTGTGCGTTTTTCTCTTTAAAGAGCTACCGAGAAGCTTGTTAATTATTAGGTTTAAGTTGTCTTATCTCATTATCCGTTATTAAAATAAATCTTTGTGAATTAATTGTTGAAAAACCAAAAAAGCTAAAAAAAATAATTAAAAATCAATTAGTATAATTTCTCTTTTTAAATTTCTTTTTAGTGCATGAGCACTCGGTCTTCGACAAGGAGTCTTTTTCCACCTCTCGAAGATCCCGCACGTACCATCCGAAGAAGAACTCGCGTTGATCCTAATCTTTTGAACAATTTTGAAGAAATCAATATGGCCGCTAACGGAAACGGTGATGACGGACCACCTCCCGCGGGAGCCGGTTTACCCGTTCCCGACCTCCGTACTATGGAGGAGTTGTGCCAACCATCTTTGAATGGTCGGGGTGGACCAATTGCCCCGATTGCAATTCAAGCAACGAATTTTGGACTTAAGAATGACATGATTCAACAAGTTCAAAATTCGTGTCCATTTCGTGGACCGGGTGATGATGCCAACAAGCATCTTGACAAGTTTTTGCATGTCACCCAAAGTATGAAAGTGAATGGGGTCTCCGATGACGCCCTTCGTCTATATCTCTTCCCTTACTCCTTGCAACATCGTGCCGCCGAATGGTTTGATCGTTTGCCAAGGAATTCTATCACCACCTTTGACCAAATGGCAAAAATCTTTCTCGGAAAATACTTCCCACCTTCTATGGTGACCAAGTTGAGAAATGATATTACGCATATGAAATAAGCCGAAACTAGGATAAGCCAAAAATAATAATTCTTTCCGTTTTCTTATTGGGCCGAGACCACCATAAGCCCAATAAGCCTCGAATAAGCTATGAAATGCTTATTTTTAAGCCAAAAATTGGAATAAGCTCTTTGACACTAAATGTTATTTTTCCACCACAACAAAAATATTAAAATGACATTTTTTTTGTTCTTCCCCTTTTTCCCATTTCGAACCAAACACACCCTTTTTAGCTTTTTCGTAGATTTTAAGGTTTAGATTTTTACAAACGCGTTGTCATTTGTGTATCATTAGACTACTAAAAGTACAAGGATTGAATAATTTTAGAGACTTACAAAGCAGGGTTTTAAAGATGAGATTAACACAAAACCAACAACCCAAACATTATTTTTATGTACCCATGACCATTAGAATCAACTCGGAAACGTTTAAACCTTCATGTTCTTGATCAAAATAGAAAAAGAATGTGTTGTTTGTGTGTGTTGAGTTCGGACAACAAGGAGAAAGTAAGAGAGGAAAGAGCTTTTTGATTTCTATGTTTTTGTAACTATGTGTTTTTTAAAACAAGAAAGGATGATAAAGTTGTACCAAGGGGGACACACAAGCTTAAATGGTGTCTTGTGGTTCCTTTGTGGGGTTAGAACGGATAGGGTATCCTAGGGGGTTGTCTATCGTTCTTTATTCGTGATTAAAACGTAACCTAAAAGTTTCTTGTATTTTTAACAAATGTAAAAATAAGTTTACACAAACTTATAATATTCACAGCATAGGTCTTATAGTTAAACTGCTTTAGATTTAGTATGGACAATAAATTTGAATTCTTGTGTAGCTTCTTGTTTCGTTAAGTAGAAACATAGACCCGTAAATTCGCGTTTTATGCAAACGCTTCTAAGAAATATAACTTATAGAATAAGTTTATTAGAGTGATCCAAGGTACTTAGACATAAATTAACTTATTGTCGTGTCGGTACGCGTTGTGAGACATTTTTTGCTGTGCGCAGGACGACTTCCCTGTAAGTGATTAAATGTGATGATAGACGTTTAGAATATAGAAATTTGAATCAAAAGTGATCCAAAGAAATAGAAATTTGTCATTAGACAGTCGGTTAAACCGTAACTGCTTTACGTAAAAGAAGTCAACAAAAGTCAACTTATGAGTTTTGCTATAGAAATTTGAACGAATAGTAGTATGTAGACATACAGTCATAGTATTTTAGAATACTAAGACCTAGGAAAAATCACCGGCTATCACAAATAGATTCTAAACCATTCATGTTTACATCATCAGATGGAGAAGAATAGTTAACAGTATCGAGCTAGAGTTTTTAAAAGAGGCGACGACATACTATATGAATTATCAAGCTTCAACTTTTAGAATTCCAAAAACCTTGATACCACAAAACGTGATACAAAGAGATCGTTATGGTGCTCATGATCTTCTTATGGCCGCTTACTTCTCTAAAAATCCAATGTATGACAAAAAATTATTATGTATGGGGTTCGAATGAGCCGATCAATATTCACACACATTGTTCGGGATCATTTACCGTATTTTCAACAAAGTAGGGATTATTCGAAAAGAGTTAGCATTTCCCCATTAATGAAGTGCACATTTTCAATTCGTCAATAGACATACGACACCGTTCTCGATAATCTAGACGGATATCTGCAAATGGGAGTGGAAATGTCCTATAATGCTCTCGAAAAAATTTGTAAGGCTATTATGGACTTTTATGAAAAAGATTTTTTGTGAAGACCTACTTATACTAACGTAGAAAAACTCTATGCTTATGGGTTGGTCGTAGGCTCAATGCCCATATGAAAATCGTGCTTAGTATTGTATGGGTGGTCACGGGCCACATTCATTCATATTATTGACATGTGTTCTTTGGTATTTCTGGAGCGAACAACGACGTCAACTTTGTACATCAATCGCCTATTTTCAACAATCTTAAAGACGAGAAAGCACTAGAGATTTCGCTTGTGGTTAACAACATGCCTTATAAATGAGGATATTATCTTACTGGCGGGATATATTCGTAATGGCATGTACTTGTTCAGTTTATTTTACAACCATGTGCAAATGATACGAATCGAATAAGGTATAACCAAGCGCTTGAAGCAGCAAGAAAAGATGTGGAACGTATTGGGAAGTGCTTATGTCATATCGATATTTATACGATGGAGATACATGAGCCTATGAAGTCACACACGTATACACCAAGATACCACTTTAATAATATATTTAATATATTTATTGTATATATATTAATTATATTATTACTAATCTCACGATAAATACTTAACGGTTGTTAGTTAGTTCATTTGACCAATAATTAACGTTAGGCTTTTTAATTAATGTGTCACTTTGATGTGTCGTTGTGTAGGTTATTATTTTATTTAAGTTTTACATTTATATTTTGCCGACTTGACCTAAAATAACACTTTAACGCCCAATGTACCCGATTAGATGTAGCTTCGTTGGTAAGTAGGGTGTTGATCACTAAGAGCGAGAACAAAATCTTTTATTCTATCAATATTTTGGTTAACTAAACTAAGTTAATTTAAACTATGTTAATTCTATTCTGTTTTTTTTAAATTCTATTCGATATTTAAACCTAGGCTAAACTGAATGACATCATATAACGTCTCTTTATAATATTATTTTATACCATTATGTTTTGCCCACTTTTTATATTAATTATTGCATGATTTGGTTTAATTAATTGCTTTAAAAATTTTATAATGCAGTTGAATTCATGAGTGTTTTGTGAAGACTTGCTAAAAGGCCAAATTGGAGCTAAACAAGACATTTAAAAGTTTTTTTTTTTTGATTTTCGACCCAATTCGCCGTATCCTATAAAAGAAGATACGGTGTATAATGTTAAACCTATGCTAAACTGATGACATCAAATAACGTCACTTTATAATATCATTTATCCCATATGTTTTGCCCACTTTTATATAATTATTGCATAATTTGGTACTTAATTGCTTTAAATTTTATAAATTCAGTAATTCAGGAGGGCTTTGTGAAGACATGCTAAAAGGCGCATAATTTGGAGAAAAAATGAAGACATTTGAATATTGCTGATTTCTGACCAATACGTCGTATCCAACAAAAGAGATACGGCGTATCAGTGCCTGAACTTCACAAGAAAGCGCGTTTGACCAATTCCCAATACGGCCTATCACTATGCTTCCATACGCCGTATCCATGAAGATAATTATTCGAAGATATAGTAATAAATGTAAATTGGGAATGATATCACTGATTGATTAAGAATGTAGCGCGAACTCTAAGGAATCCAGCCCTATACGCCGTATTGGCCTATCCAGATACGGCGTATCGAGTCCTTTTCAGACACTATAAATAGAAGACTCAAAAACGAGTTTTCAGTGTGCAATATCATATTCTTTATACCATACTCATAAAAGACGAATTTTAGAAGAGAAGAACAGCCACCAAGGTCAAGCATTAATCACGAATCCATAGAAGACATCGTGTAATTTTTACCCTCTTAATCGTTCGATTTTCATTATTTAATTACGCTTGTATAATTACAATGTATTAGCCATCTTAACGAAAGTTTAATGTTTGGTTTGTTTTAAAATCGATTTCTTAATTAATCGTTGATTGTTTCATTATGTTTATCACCTTATACTTGTTTATGTGTTTGAATATGCGACCTATCATTTAACTAGGTCTAGTGATACCTAAAAATGGGTTAGGGTTTTAACAGGATCACCACTGCTATGATTCCCTAAGATAGATTATAATTAAACTAAAGGATGCTTTATGCAGTTTCATTAATTGTGACAGGATTAATCGTGTCTAGGTCTTGGGATGATGTCACACCTAAGTCTTAAGAATGATATGCCGCTTCGAGATAAGTAAATCATTACACTAAAACAAACAAACCAACATTGAACTGGATTTAATATGGCTAATACAGTTTTCTATCATTTGGCTTGTACCGCTTTTCTATCTTCTAATTTTCTTCTTTTGTGTTTATTGTGTATTGATTTGATATTTGTCACCACCAAACCTGTGCCAGTCTCTCAGGCTGAAAACCCCCCATATCATTAGACAACGTATATAGCACAGGTTTAACCAGTAATTACAATTAACATAAAACTAATTAGATTAATTAAAATACTGATAAAATATAGGATTAATTTTCACTCTTAGTGTTCGACACCCTACTTACCGCGAAACTCCATCTTGACCGGGTACACGACAGCACATCATAAACCTATGTTAATCCTAATTCTAACGGATAAGGGGGTTTTCAGTCTGAGAGACTGGCACGGGTTTTGTGGTAACTTAGATCAATTTAAAACACAACAACACACGCAAGCAGATAGACAAAAGATAGAAGAGCGGTATAGCCAAATATAAGAAAACTGTATTAACCATGATTAATCCAATTAAAATGTTGGTTTGTTTATTTAGTGCAATGAGTGCTTATCTCGAGTCGGCATATCATCCTAAAACATAGACACGTAGAATTATGTCATAATTAAACGCATCTGCATAAAGCATCCTATTTGCTGATTATAATCTATCTTAGGTGATTAATAATGGTGATCTTATTAAACCCTAGCTCATAAAGACTTTACCCACTTATTGCTTAATGGTAATTTATATTCTAATAGTCCACTGTCCAAGTCTTTATCAAAGGAATCAATACGTTATTTGTTGATCCTAGGTCACCTGCTAGTCCAACTTGTTCACATATCCCAAAGATAAAGATAGGGCATTAATTGTGATCCTATTGATCTAGATATATAAATCACTATATGGAGAGCCATCCCGACATCTAGCTAACTTGGTCGGTATCACTAGATCCAGTTGAATGATAGGTCGCATACAAAAGCACGTAAACAAGTATAAATTGATAAACATAAACAAGCAATCAACGATAATTTAAGCATTCGATATAAACAAACCAAACATTCAAATCTTCATAATCATGGCTAATACCCAAGGGTATTAGCCCTTAATCATTATATCGATACAAGAGTAATAATTCAACCAAGGTAAACTAACCGGGTTAAACGAATGATACCAAAAATCAAACGATTACTAGAATATAGGAGATTACAAGGTGTTTCCTAAGGAATTAATAGCTTTGCTTGACCTCTTCTGCTCTTCTTGTCTTCTGAAAATCGACTTTTGTGGTTAAGGTATCAAATATATGATCAAGCACCTTGAAACCCGTTTTTAGGTCTTCTATTTATAGTGTCTGGAATTTGGTACGACGTATTGGTTGAGTTCAATACGGCGTATCGGGGATTTCTTGGAGTAGGGACCACGTTTGATATCTTCCAGAATATTTTATTACTATATTGTGAATACAGCATATAGAATTCTCCTGGATATGGCGTATTGGACTTTGTTTCTTCGTGGTTTCTTGTGAAGTGCAGGCACAGATATACCGTATCTTCCTTGTTGGATACGGCATATTGGTTGTCAGAACAATATTCCTCAAATGTCTTCGTTTAAGCTCCAGAATGCGTTCCTTTTAGCTAATCTTCACAAAGTACTCCATAATTACTGCAAATCTCAAATATAAACGATTAAGTACCAATTCTTACAATAATTATACAAAATGGGTTATTTACATGGGATAAATGATGCTATAAAAGTGACGTTATTTGATATCATCGAATATCTCCCCACTTGAATCCTACTTGTCCTCAAGTAGCCTTTAGAAATTTATGAAAATGTATCCCTAAGGATTTTTCCGTTAAGCATTTATTTGATTAATTACTAGTACAGAACCAAATACCTCACGAAATAGGAAGATGAAAACACTCAACTAATCTATGTGATAACATGTAACTAATTCACTCAACTACTCGGTCGTGACGAGTATTCTATTATAGGCTTGGCAAAGATACACATCTCCACCACTAAAGCTAAGGAGTAACAAATTTATAAAGGTAAATTGGGTTTATTTTTAAGGCTTAAAGGGTCTGATCACTCTTTCCAATCTCTATCGATACCAATATTCTAGAAAAGGTGACAAAGACCATACATACACACCCATAACAATGGGATAGACACATATCACTGCATTCAAACCTTAACTCGAATAAGCTAAAGAGTAGGACTAGTAGTGATATAGGGTATGGATCTTCTAATCCTTTTTTCCAAAAGTAATAAACCAACAAGGCGGACAAAATCAAACATACATGGCCGTAACGACGGAAAAGACACATGTGATTGCTCGCATCCTCATTCGAGTAAAACCCAAGGATAGAGATTAGGAAAGGAAAATAATTGTTGTTAAATAAAAATTTACAAAACAAATAGACTAAGTCCAAAACAAATAAAGCACAAGTTGCTAGATACTTTCCTGACCGTTCCCATGATAAAGACTCATAAATTTTTACACAAACGTCTTCGTCATAGATCAACAACCTAAGTTGGCGTTCCCGTAATGGTCAACTTCTCAATCATCCATACTATACATACTTTTACAAAGACAAGTGGCGATATCTACCACTTTATACAAAACTTTACATCGTTGATCTATAACCACGTATCAACGAATAGTCGACCCTTCAAATAATACCATCTGTTTAAGCTTTAACGAACCGACTATCTTCAAAATTTCCTCCTCTTTTTTGCAGCAATTTTCTATTTTTTTTGTTTTTTATTCTATACTAAACTATGAATCTCGGTGTAATTTCACCATCTTTACGATCATAATAGCCCCGGATAATTTCTTTCATAATTCTTTGTTCTTCGAACTTACCAATAATTGTGATGGTAGTAAAACTACATGAGTTTGACTACTTTTTACATTCCCATTGCAATGTGTAATTTTTCCAAACCATACCAGAGATAGAAAATGACACAAGACACAGGAAATACATACTTTACACTTAAAGCAACTAGCAATTGATAAATGGACTTAATCTAATAGGGTATGCTAAGGTGTAAAGGTGTAACAAAACAAATAGTTGGTGATATCCTAAAGGATTGGCTCTACTGGTTTTTCTAGAGGTATCCTACTCTTAAAATGAAAGTAAACAAAGGGTTTATACGGGGGTTAACTAACCAGTGTAGTTAGTTAATAACACAACATATATAGGCTTTTTGGGTGTAATCCTAGAAATTTACCAATTTAAACAAGTTACTCCATCTAAATCTATAGTACTCATTATTGTGGTCTCGAATAGATATACCAAGCCAAGTTCTAAAGTCTACAACATTACCGGCACACTCATATTTTTGTGAGATTTAGGTAAAAATTTGGAAACGGATAAGGTTGAATCCTCACAATATCTAATAAGGGTTATGTGTGCAGGTTATGTAACCAGTAATTTCACAAAAAGAATGCTTAATTTTTTTTTTAAATTTAAGCATAATTTAAGCATTTTATTATGAAAAATAAGACAAGCAACGTTCTAATTCCCATCCCCCGCTTAAATTATACAACGTCCTCGTTGTATAGATAAAAAATTAAAAACGGGAAATAAAAGAATTAGAGCGAGAAAGTCCTCTGATATTTTTTCGGTTGATTCTCCATGTTGATTTAATGAGCAAGAATTCCAGATGATCGATACTTCACCAACTTTGTTGATTTCTTTCCAGCGAGGTCCTGTGAAAAATATTGGAAAACCATGCAATCCTATCTCTGGTATCCTATGGTTAATAATAAAAAAATAAAATATAAATTGTACAGGAGACCAATACGTCGTATCTAAAAACCTGGATACGCCGTATAGAAAAACCTATAAAAAGTATCTTTACGGGTCAGTCTGCCAAATAGTTTAAATATAAAAAGACACATAAAAACAAACTATATAGGAAACCAATACGTCGTATCCAAAAACCTGGATACACCGTATGGAGAAACTTGTAAAAAGTATCAATACGAGTCAGATTTGCCAGATACGCCGTATCATGTGCATCAATACGTCGTATCCCAAATCTGACAATAATGTTTTAAATGCAGAAAAATTAAAAGGACTGATAAACGTAATTCTGAATACGCCGTATTGAAAGAACTAACAATAATGTTTTAAATATGCAAAAATAAAGGACTGATAACGTCCAGACATTTAATACACCGTATGATATGGAGTGGATATGCCGTATTGATGTCTGGGAACTGTCCGGGTTGTCTCCCAGGAAGCACTTTTCTTTTCAGCTAAGTCTTTAAGTTAGACTTTTTCTTTAGCTTCCTTCTACTCCATCTCATGCACGCTTATGTGCCCGCGTGTGAGCCACTCTTCCATCTTTGGATCTCGAACAAAGTCGGGTTCTAAATTCAAAACTCCTTTGTAGAACCCCTTTTGCTTTTGGTATGGGTGCGAGATCACATTCATCCTATCTTGTTCACTTACCTTCAATAATGGTGGAATCTTGTTGCATTGTTCATTAGTAAGGTGTTTGAACCTTGGATTTACCCGCACCATCTGGTAAGTTACACTATCATCCTTATCGTAAATAGTAATGAGTCCATAGTTTCCACACACGAAACTTCGCAAAAAGGTTCTCCAACTACCACTTCTCCCATTCCTTCATCAAGATAAGGATCTAAATCTTCCACAACTGTAAAATCAGTAACAACATAGAAGTTTCCAATAAAAACTGGTACATTGGCAAAGTTTCCCAACTCATTCCTCCCTCTGAATTATACTTTGTCTTTCATTATTGAGTTATAAAACTTTTAGACATGACATAAATAGGTAAATTGGGGAAGAAATTGGCGTGTATAAACTCAAATCCTATCATGCACGAAAACTTCAAGTTGTAGGCATAATCAATACGGATCTTCTCATCTTCATCAAAATCATTAGGGTATCTAAAATTTTTGCTAACCATTTTATTATCATTCCTAGCTTTAACTTCCTCAATCATGTGTTTATCAACTACCTCACCTTCCTCAATGGTGGGCATCAAATCATCAACTTGATTTCTCCTAAGTTCTAATGTTACATTAAGATCGTTTAATTCGATGCAATCTTCATATAAAGGGTCTAACAATCTATTTAACACCAAAGTCTCTCCCATTAGCCTAGCTTCCAAATCAAGTTCTATACGTTCTCTTAAACTTAACATGTAGACCCTCATAATCAAACTACTAGCAGGTTTAACACTTTTAAAAATAATTTTCTCTTCCCCAACCCTCAAAGTTATCTTTCTTTTGAACACATCAATCTTAGCGTGGGCGATAGACAAAAATGGTCCTCCGAGGATCAAGGGCACTTTGACATCCTCGGGCATATATAAGATTATTAAGTCTATGCGGAAAACTAACTTACCAATCCCTACTAGTACATTTTCAGCAATTCCTTTTGAATGTTTCACTGTTCTATCTACCAATTCAACTGTCAACTAAGTATGAGCTAATTTGCCTAAACCTAGATTGAGGTAGGTCGAGAAGGGCATGACACTTACGCTAGCTCCTAAGTCAGCAAGGGCATTTTCAAAGCAAACATTATTAATATAATAGGGTAAAGTGAAACTTCCTGGGTCTTTCTCCTTTTGAGGTTTGGAATTGTCTATACGTGTAGCTCCATAAGAGTAAGCATCCAAGTACTCCGGTCTATACGATCCTTTCTTCTCATTACAGTAATAATCATTTAAATGACTTGGAAATGGAATAGTTATTTGTCTTGACTCGAACGTCAGCTTACTGTTATGTTTGGCCAATACGGCGTATTGGGATGATCCGATACGGCGTATCGGTGTCATATCAGCTTTAATAGTAGTCGAGATCGACTTGACATGATCCCTCAGGTTTGTTTCAGTAGAGCTAGGAAAACTTCCAAATCCTCTTTCCTGTAGTACCTTGCTTATTTGCCCGATTTGAATCTCCAGAGTTTTGATCGAGGCTCCTTGGTTTCTGATAGCAGCGTCAGTGGAAGATCGAATTTCCTTGATCAAATTGGATTTTTACTCATGTCTTTTTGCTGATTCATCCATAAACTTGCTCAGTGATTCTTCCATCGATTGTCTTTGTTCTTGATATGAAGGATTTGGATTATTCATTTGGTAGAATCCCGGAGCTGTTGCCCTTTATTGCCCTCCTTTTTGGAAAGGTACACCAAATTGGGTATAATATGCTTCTTTGAGGGTTTTACCTTCTTCTTTGAGTGGACAGTATTTGGTGTAGTGGGGTCCTTTACAGCCTAACTCGGTTCGATTCGGGACTAAGCGGATAAAAACGGTGTCGGGATTCGTTTGGGGTATTCCACGATGTCGGTTTCGGATAGACGGGATCGGGTCGGGACGTGGTCGGGGTTTTGGCCCGAATGCTCACCCCTATTCTTGATGTGTTTTTGGTCGAGTTCTGTGACCTTTTTTCTTTGGGCATATCTCTGATTCGTTTAGAATATAAACCCAGATGTGGAAAAAACGAAATTTCTTGTCAAAAAAGAAAGATAGAATCGTTGTGTGATGCGGGTAAAGGTCTCATATTAGGTTTAAGATGGGTTTATTTAGGTGAAAAAGATTTGCATAATCAGCTTTGTTGCAGCTATTTTCATTGTCCAAAACGGATAATTTTATATATAGAAGCATAATCTGATTAGTCAAACATAAAAAACTGATCTTTGCGGCTGTAAGTGGCATATATCAGATTGAACTATTTCAAAACTCAAATTCGAAAACCAACTTGGTCGGATTATAGGAGTGAGTGTCTTTTCTAGGTTACCTGCATTTTCTATGCATTCAAAACGTGATAGTTTGACGGCTGCTATAATTTGCCATGCTGCATAGTATTAGGGTGATTTGAAATTTTGAATACATGGTTTTTGTACTTGGTTTTGCATTCCCTATTGGAGATAGTCCTGCTAATATGATATTGGTTCTTATTATTGCAGCACTGGTGCCATGGAATGGTCCAGAGCAGCCAATCAGCTGATGGAAAATGTGTGTTTTCTCTTGTTTTATTATTTCTCCTTATTTTATAATTTTATTATGTGGCTTTCAAAGTTCTAATAAGCTTCTTTTGCTCATAGGTTGATGATGATGGCTATGTGATTGAAAATAAACTTCCTATTGTAAGACCAAAAAGACGGCTTATTTTCACTACTCTGCTAATGCAACAACTGCTTCGCCCTCCCCCGTCCGTGTCACTGAAAGCTATTTCCAACTATGAGAGTGTGGTTTACCATGCAGCTCGATTGGCACTTGGAGATGCATGCAATCTAGTCTCTTCTGCTCAAAGTAATTCAAGTATCCATCTCAGCGATGCAAACTGGTAAGATACCTAAAATCCAAGCATGTTGTAATATCTTCTGGTCTTGTTCTTAAATGTTTTTCTGGGTAAACAAGTTGCAGTCTTTCTGATAAAAAGGAACAACCTGAGACAACTGATGACCATCGTCTCTCAAAAGTCATCGAAGATTTCAAGAGTAAAGCTGGAAAGCTTGAAGATGATTTTTTTAGGTAAAATTAAATTTGCTTCCGTCATTACTGCAATTAATATTAACATCTGATTTTGAAGGCAATCCAACATCTTTCAGAGTGTTTCAGTAATTATCATTTAGAGTAATTAACTAACTAAAGTAATGAAGTTTTTGGGCATCTGTGTTTATTCTTCGTTTGCAAGGTGTGTTTTGGAATACAGAATCTAGTAAAACCCGTTCGATGAAACAATATTGTGTTTAGCACAGTTACATCGAGATTACGACATGCTATTTTAGCATGGAACTTTATGAAATTGCTAGACAGTAGTTAACTAAAGTTGAAAAGGTAATACATCGTTCAATTGTTTGTGAGAAGTGACACGAAATTGATCAGTCTACCATTACACGCGACTTGAATTTATTTCTTTACATGGCAATGCTTATTTTTTCGTTGTTAATTTGCAGACTTGATAAGAGAGCATCAATCTTGGATTTGAGTGTGGACTTTCAAGATCTGGAAATATTTTCGGTTTTAAATCGTTTTGCTATCTTCCATGGGAGAGGGCAAGCAGATGGAACTCAGCCAACTGCAGATGCATCAAGACCTTCTCCTAAAAGATATGTCACCGCAGTTCCAATGTCGGAAAATCTTCTTGATATGGTACACTGTCTCTCGCTTTGATCGTTAAATAGTTGAATTTTTTTGGCTTAGAAAGAAAAGAATGAAAGTCTACATCTTTTTGCCTATTTGGGAGATATAAGTTCATTTCTTGTACATTCTGGGAAAGTTTGAAGGAACTTATAGGTGGTGTGGAATCTTTTTTGGGGGTATAAAGGGTAGTTCATATGTTTAGACGGTTAGCAAGATCCTTTTGTAAGTATATAAATGTTCTTCACATACCCTTTACGTGGGGCCTTTTTTGACGCGAAGTTTTTGTCTAGCTTGTATACGCTCAGATCTTTTGAACAGATCTAGGTTTGTAAATTTAGTTTCAGTTCTATTTGATGGGTCTTTCTTTAATAATGTTGGAAGGTGTTGGCTGAAATGTATGTATCCTGCCAAACTCTATAATAATTTGCGTATTTCCCATTCCGTGTGCTGCAAGCGTGCAAGATTTGCCACACTGATTTCTGAAGCAAAAGTTACTTGTTTGACTATTCGTAGTTCTTACTCGTGGATGGTAACTAAACTTTTTTAAAAATCAGCCTAAAATTGGGCATAAGTCAAATGTTACAGTTTCGGTTCAATAAAAGAGTAAGAACAAGATAATGTGTTTTAGAGAAACACAATGTCTGCAATTGCTGTACTGACTTGATCTAGTCAATGTGGTAACTTTACATGCATTTATAGATACTTCTCAGTGTGAGGAGCTGTCATTTTTCTGGATGTGGAACAATGAAACAATGTGTTTTGAACTTTGATAAGGGATGCACTTTGTTTGATCATGTTATGTTGTATTTTTAGACATTTGAGGGAAAGCAAGCTAAAACTTTTTCTGGTAAAAAAGTACATTGATATCAAATCAAAATATTTATAATACGTGTGAGGTTTTAAGTTCAATTCATGCTAGGTGCAAACAACTTTAAAGTGGCCACGCCAACCTCCTGAAAAGAGAGGACTTTACCTGGTTTGAGTCTGTGTGGCGGTGAGTTCAAAACTCGTGGATTAGTCGGGCAATGTGTCAAAAACCATGGTTAAAAAAATGTATAGTAGTGATCCAACCACCTTCAATACAGAGACTAGAGTTTTGTTCTTGTGTTCTATGGTTACTAGACTTTTTGTTTGGCAATGTCAATATTTATTTTATGCTCTCATTTTGACCCATCCAAAACAATTTATGATGTAATTTCGGCATGTTTTCTCTCTTCAATTTACTCGAGAGGGCGAGTTTTTAACTTTAGGATGTATGTGGCCTAACAGAGGTATCTTTGACAGTTGACCCACTTAGAGGCAACCTCAAACGGTTACTTACTAAGTTTAAAATCTAGACCTCTTGTGAGAAGCTCATTTGCCTTACCAATAGGCCATTTCACGACCATTTTTAATATAAGCTTGTACGCATTAGATTTATTCCCACATAAAAAAGCTTGCTAGGATAGGATAGGAGTATATGCGAAAGCAGAAGAGGAGTTGTATATAGTTCATTTTAAGAAATGTTGTGTAAAAATTATCATTGTATGAGATCGAATGTGTGGTTGTTTTAAGTTCTAAAGATTTTTACGGCTAGTTAACAAAGGTCGTTATCACGA